>JAGFPH010001980.1:99271-130292 GCA_018207615.1 Philaenus spumarius
TCCACCATTTCATGTTTGTACATCAATATAATTGTTAAACCCTAGTCCAGCATTTCATATTTGTACACCCTATATAACTGTTAAATCCTAGTCCAGCATTTCATATTTTTACACCTAGGTTTATAATTGTTAAATCCAATCCAGCATTTCAATATATGTACACCATAAACTTATCAAAACACGCCTATATCAACAAATAATTATAATTTGTTTAACATTTTGAATTTTGCTTATAAACAATACGAAAATCATTTGGTCTATCATAGAACTTTTTCTTTCCTATGAGTGACGCACCAGCACTAACTGCGTGACCACTGATTTAATAATCAAGTGCTGCTTGTAGTTTAGTTCCATAGTAAAATGCAAGTTATTTACTACAACTGTAGCTGGAGGGAAAATGGTGTGCTTCTTACGGGAAGAAAGTAGCTAAGTCGCTCTCAAGAAAATTACCGCCCTCGCTGAGCTAGTGCGGTAACATTTTCTTTCGGGGCAACAAAGTGATACTCCCCCCCCCCCCCCCCCCACACACAAAAAACTATTCCGTTTTGTTTTTTGGTAAAACCAAAACTTAACACATGGCAAGTTTGTAATATAAAACGTTGCGAAATTAATTTCTACTTTGCTGTGATACAAGGACGGACAAATTTGACGAAACTATGTGGTGTGGCGTAAAAAAACATGCCCAAATATGCCTACAAAACCTGCCCTTTGCTTTAAATATCAAGGCAGTTGGACAACTGTATGAGTCACATCTGACGAATGCAACGTAGGTGGTTTACCGGTTAGCATTAATCATGTATGGATTACGAATGCAGCATTCCTTAACTGAGACTCCGCGTATGACGTAATACGAGAAATGCTGATCGCGCACGTTGCGTCACTGTCAAAAGTTTACAACAAGTTAATGTTTCAAGAATTTATTGAAAAATATACATTCTTTAAATCCTACTACACTACTAGATCAGATCAGGTTATGTTTACAGTGGATGCTTCTTTTGACGAATAAATCCGAACATTTACGAATTATGTTTACTAACTTAAACGCGTTTCAACGACAATCTCGCCATCTTTAGTGATACACGAGCTGCAATAATCGAACTAAGCTATAATCTAGTTCCGTAAAATAACGTTTTAAGAATAACTAGTTTTATAATAACTTTTTAATAATAACTAGTTTTATAATAACGTTTTCAATATAACTTATAATCAGTTCTAGTTTGATTATTGTAACTCGTGCATCACTGATGTTATGGACATTGTCATTGAAACGCGTTTGAATTGTGAGATTTTGTATTTATTCGATCAACTTATCTTCTCGCAAGTCCAGCTTAATAGTTATTTATTCCCGAAATTGTTGCTTAAACGTCACTACCCATTTATTTCTAAAGGGATTGCAGCTAAAATTTTGAAAAATCAATAATGTTGCGGTACTTATATACTTTACAGAAAAGTACAAGCGGATACAAATTTGTGTGAAGAAATTAAGAATTTTACTCATGTAGTGTATGGTAAGGTGTTTGGAAACCGTTGTCGAATTTTACTATCCCCATTCGCCAAAGTATAAATTCTTCCCGGTTATTGGTTAGACATTTCAGTACGAGTACGAGGCTTGTTGATGCGCTGATGTTATCAATATCGTTTTGGTAAAACATTCGGGATGACTAGCGCTCGAACTTCTGTGGTTTATTTAACCAATCAATTAAATTAAGATACGTTTTACCGTGAGTTTTAGGAGTGATGCTTGATTACCGTATTTTCGCCAATATAAACTGCCTACATAGCAATACATGTTAAGTACATTTTTTTTAATATTTATTTATTTCTCTCAAAATTACAAATAGTAGAACAACACAAACAATTTATTAACTGTACAAATACACATAAGCTAATAACAGATCCTATATTTGAAGTCGTAATTATAATGTTAGGGAAATAATTTTTGGCACTGCCTGTTTAGAGCATTACCAATAATACGAAACACTAACTTGAGGTCTTACAATAAAGGACCTCATAAAAATACAGGTCCATATCCTCATTTATGATCATAGATATCCTTTCAAAAATATAATTATAAAGGATCTTATATATAAAAAAAAATCATTTACAGACCCTAAAATAATAATAAGTGGTAAAAATAATGAAAAATAAGTGGTCTTCAAATTTGTTCAGTTAACTTCTTAATTAGCCTAATAACTTTATTGACATCATTACTATTTAGTTAAATTACATAGCTACAGTATTTAAAATATATATATATACAGTAAATATAATAATATATAACTTATGTATATATTAATACATAATAAATAAATATATATAGGATACCCAATATATAAATAATATATTTTGTACAGAATTACATATACAAAATCTACAAAATTCACTTATAGAAAGGAGCCTCAAACTTCCATAAATAAAAAAAACTCGATATCTGGAAGTTTATGTAGTAAGGTTTTCAGTCTCTAATAACGTTAAATTAATATCTATCCTCATCACCTTAAATTTGTTTGGTGTTTTGTTAAAAAATTAAGGATGAACTTGAATTTTTTAGAGTAGAAAACGTTATAAGACTTTCGAATATAGTTTGCAAATTTGTACTTACAATTTGATACTCCTCTTACTTACTCGTATATATTCTTGGGAACGTCCCCCTTCTAATGTAAAAACAGTACAGTATTTTCGTTATTGTTCAAACAGCGAAGATATTTAGGTTGTTTTAAAATTTTAATAATAGCCTAATATGATATAAAATATAGAACATTTACATTTATTTAATGCTTGCAACTAATTTTATTTTGTTAATACTAGAAATACTTACAGTATAATTTGTCCTGCTATTTATATTATTTGAGTGAAACCATTTAGCGAAGGTTCTTGACAAAGGGAAAGAACACTTTATAGAAGGCAGACAGTGAAATAAGGACATAGAGAACAAACTGTGTTCGCTGTATATTCTGTATGTTTTATTAGAACGTTTGAGTCGCACGCAAACCTTTGGCGCCCTTGACAAACTCTCACTTACTTGTTCGGATTATAAAAGTATGCCGTAGTAATCGCCTAGCCCCATATTTTGCACCATATTGTTCCCAGAAACTCCCCACAAGTGGCACTTTGTAGCTTTTAACAGATAGCTATTGGTAGTAAGTCGTAGTAAGAAGGGTTTTAGAAACATTTTCTTGTCTACGACTAATTTCATCGACGTGATCAATTGAATCTAATCTTCGTTCAAATTGATTTCGATAAATCGCTTGGTAACCATTAGTCATGCTAATGTTTTACTTCAGCCGTTTTTTTGAAAATATTTGGTGTTTGTCTTTTTGAAGTAGTTTTTTTATAAGTTTCTTTTATTTAGCACCTTCTTTGTAATTGAGATATTTTTCCTGTTTAATGTTTAGGCCTACATTTGTATTTGCAACTCATTTTTTTGTTGCTAGATAAAATAAATATATAATAAAACCTTTTTTGATGTGTCCGTTCTTTCGAATGTAACTTTCTCGTGTAAAATAACGAACCTTGTTAATGACTTCGACCACCTTGTACGTAAAAAACTGATGATCCAATGGTAGAAGTTGTTAAACAGGATTTATTATAGTCAACTAAATAATATTCTTCGAAGGAGACTTCTTGTTACGCACACAAACGAATACAAACACGTCACCTGAAGAAGTGTTGTGTCTTCGTGAAACGTGTAATAATTTGTATATTGTTGTATACATGACTTTGTGTTGTGCTTTCTATAATACATCCCGTTCACAACTTATAGGCCTAACATTGAATCATCCATTTTTAACGTACAACGTGGGTGAATTCCATGGAAACGTACTGCGGCTGTAACTTAGTTTAGGTATGGTTTTGTTATTTTTGGCATTGTAGGTTAGAGGGCATATCCTGTTATTTAGCCTTTGTTTTACTCATTTTCGAGAAAAAGTTTTCAAAAATATTCCTTTCACTTGTAGAGAAAGTTAAGGACTCAGATAGTGAGTGAGTAGCTTGGGGGCGTAGTGGGAGAACGTATAGTTGTTTAATTAAAATGCAAAAACAGATAAAACAACTGATTAGGGTAACCAGTTTTGATAATTCAATACAATGTTCGTATAGAATCATTGAAGATTATTTTTAATAGTATTGTGAACTAGGTGAACTTGATTGTAGGAAATATCGATTTTACGATACTAAATCAATAGACCTAGTAGGACTAAAAAGCGATCTGAAACTTAAGCACCCAATGAGCACTCACTACATTATAGTCTTTATTATTATATCATGTAAAATATTATTGCCTTAAAATATCATGTAGGTTCAGTTATGCGAGCAGAGCCATAGAGGTTAAAACATATTTAAAAAAAAAAACAATATTACACTTGGTTGTAGATATCGTCCCTCTCTATTTCAAAAGTACGGAACTAAAAATTATACATATTTTGAAATGAACAAATATGTAGCTGTTTATTTCCCTATATTTTAAGTGATACAATTATTTGTATTTTCTTCATGGGTTCTACAGTTTCATTAGAAACTGCTGGCGGTTCTGTTCTTTTGACTCACTTTTATCAGGGGGTTTATGTGCAAAGAAGCGCAAAGCATAATACTATATGGTTGTGGTCGTACTAATGTAAATTTGTTAACACATGCAATATATATTTTAAAGCGTGAACTTTGCTATAGACAAATAAAAGAGGTTAGATGATCTTTTCTGTGTTTTAAATTTCATTTCTTAAGTAGGCCTACTGTGATTGTTTACCACCTCCTGACATGCTAGCAGACAGTGGTTTGCTTGAAACAAAAAAGTCAGTGCAAAAAGTTGTACTAGCTCAGCTGTTAAACACGACGACGTAGAACTGTCGATTGCGTGCTTATTTCGAGTTTTATTCACTGATTACGCCCTGATAATGTCGTCAATGAAAGCACTTCTAAGTTGATGATGCCAAGTCAACTATATAATAAAAGAAACAGTGATACGATCTTTTACCACTGCACTGCAAACTGGATTAAGCTACGCGCACACTGCACCGACCGGTACGACCGATGACATATTGAAAAAGTAACATTACTTCCGGCAATAACAACTCTACTCAAAAAAGAACTAGCTTATGTACACAGGCAACAAAACTTTTTAATAAGTGTGTAAACCTAACTCATGGTTGAAATACTACTTTAAAAGTAATAAACCTCGGTCGATACACATTATAGACATCGCACATTAGTTTGAGGTTATGAAATGCTACTAGATTGATAACAACATTGGTAAAGAAGAAAACTTAACCGGATTGCTTCATGATACCCCCGATTTCCTCCCAGCAGTTGCCCCTTCTTGAGTTACTAAAATATTCCGGATAACTCATATTGTATACCTCTGGATAATTTTATACCAAAGAAATAAGTACATCTACATCCATCTTGTCCCCAAAGTAATCAAAGCTCAAATGGCCAATATACACTCAAATGGTGTATAGTACGCGCACCTCCATAAAGAAACATGCTTTTGACTTTTATAAAAATCCCGGTCGTACCGGCCGGTGCAGTGTGCGCGTAGCTTTAGAGATCAAGTCAAAATTAAAAACTGAAAAGATGTGGCTGGATTAGAAATTGGTTGCAAATATAAATAAAATCAGTTATGGACTTGACGCAGAAATATTTGAGTTTGAAATTCAGTCGCACGTATTACTAATTAATTCGCAATCCTCTGAATAACGAGTTACTGGCTTTGAGTATAAACGATACGAACACCGTGCAAACAACTGGCATGTATTCTTGTAAAAGGCGAATAGTGGCAGCAAAAACAAAAAATATCGAAGTATCTGTCGTATAGCTGCTGACCGACTCGTAAAAGACATCAACTTAAGGGTTATTGAATGCCTCTGGACTCTAGCATTAGAGAAAAATAGTTAGGGAGTTCGACACTCGTAGCGCTGAATGTAATGAAATTTGCAATGCACTCTCTTGAAGGGGAAGGCTACCCCCTCCTCTCCACACACGCGCGGTGTTCGCGCACGAGCGCACGTATAAACATTGACTTGTTCAAACAAACTTCGTTTCTAAACGGATACATATGATGAGAAATAAAAAATTGTATTGGGTAGGGAATTAAAACCGACGTAAGCTAATCTAAATTTAAAACTGAAAATTGCACTGTACAATGCAATAAAAAAAGGTATTTTGTAGAAAAAAATATGTATATTTTTTAATTAAAAATAGATCACTGGAAATAGCATATTTTAAACAAAATTGTCCTAAAGTTTCATTGCTATGGTGTTTTTCGTTTCCATTTGTAGTTTGCATTAAGAGAATGCTCAAAATGTACACTTTAAGGTCACACATAGGCCGCAATTAATTTTTTTTCGATTTTTTAAATGCCACATTTGGTTTTGACTAAATGAACTTTAAAGTTTCCAACACAAAAAAAAGGAAATACAATTTTTTGTTCATACAGCCTTAAGTGATATGTTCACACGATGATAGTAGATGTAACTGAATATTCGATC
Organism: Philaenus spumarius; assembly: GCA_018207615.1. Lineage (NCBI taxonomy): Eukaryota > Metazoa > Arthropoda > Insecta > Hemiptera > Aphrophoridae > Philaenus > Philaenus spumarius. Next base: position 105,754 of record JAGFPH010001980.1, read on the forward strand.
TAGTACAAAGTAAATTAAATATTATTATAATTATAACCCTTGCATTCTGTGTGTCAATACGAATTCAATGTCCGGACTTATCAACGCATATTAGTAAAATTTAACTATCTACAAGAGAAACCTACTGTTTTCTGCAGACGATGCTATTAACTTTTCTAGTTTTTGGGCGGCTTTTTCTCAGTGTGCTTCCCTAACGGATATTTACGTAATTTCTCAAAATACGACCACCCACAAGAAGTCAGTCGAGAGAGGAAGGATGTTTACCAGTTTAAGTGGAATTGAAGCTAAATAAATCAATCCTGCCTTGCTGAAGGTGATGACAAGGTGGATTATTCCACAGTTGTTGATTGCTTTACAATGTCATATCGCTAATCTAGGCAGTGTTCTGTCCAAGTCTGGTTTGCATACGCCAGTACGTTAAACGCGACTAATATATGTAACACCGGCACGCCAAACCCCCTTACTCGTTTCGCCGACATAATTCAAATTAACACAAACTTTCACTCAGGCCCAGGCCTACCCATTAAATAAATTAAGCTTTTATTTCTTAAACATACAAACAACAAAACATTATTTATTTCAGATGTTCTAAATCATCTGTCTAAAGATAATGATATATTTGTTGTTTTATTACCGTGGTAATTATAGTCAAAACGGCGTTTTGCATTAAAGAACTTTAAAAGTTTTTAAAGGAAGAAATGGGTTTTAACCCTTATCTCTATAGTTTTACTGACTAATTGTAAATAATGGAGTGTCGTTGGAATGCTTTTCTGAGTGCATTAAAATAGTTGTCGAAGAATCGACTTTTAGAAAATACTTGATGTGAAATTCCGAATTCGGCTAACACAATAGTAAAGTCCACAGGTTTTCAGTTAGAAAATTGGATTATTAGGTTATCTCTTTATTATATAAAAAAATCCTGTCATTCACGCAAAACCTCTAGCTCTACAGCGCATGCGTAAGGATCCAGGTCACCGCTACTCTACCACCCTACCCCGATCCTACCTCTATCATAATCAATAGTAATCCCCGTGAAAATAACGGAGTATACAATAATCTGTTTGCGTTTGCGAGGGGGTTGGTGAGTAAAGCGTGCAAGCTTGTCATTATAAATGTTTTTTTTTATGATCAACGATAATCTTTAAAAACTTAATGAAACTGCAATGATGAAGCTACCGAAGATAATGCTTGAATAGCAGGCCTACATGCTAACCTCATTTCTTATCTTTTTGTAAAGAAATGGTCTTGTGTGATTTATCTGTTAAAAAAGCTTAAATATTGTGTTAGACCTGAGCTCATCGAGTGCTTATATAGTAAAAAAGGCAAACAGAATTTTAAAAATCTTTCAGATAGAGAATCATCTAAGGAAAGCCTTATTATGCTTGAAACAATGACTGAGTATGTTCTGCACATTGCTGTAATTTACTTTATGTGAGCCATCATATTGATGATTTTAATACTGTAGATTCTAGCCACACATTTAACACCAGCCATAAACAAGACCTTGTAACGGCTTACATTAGGTTGAGTAAATCTTATAATAGTTTTATGTACCAGTAATATAAATGATTATATTAATTATTATAATAATTTTATACAAGTACTGTATAATTATTGTTGCAGCCATTAATATAACACTGCAATCTATCTAGTATATATAATAATATTAGCGGGGTTTTCCTGACTGATTGACTTGAATCAACTTATAGAAAAAAACTACTGAAGATAAAAATATAAACATTTTAAGATTAATTTGTATGAGGTCATAGAAAGAACTATAAGAAAGGATTTTAGCAAAATATCGATTTTAAAGTAAAATTGCGAAAACTGTGGTTCACTCCCAGACCTTTAACAGCTATAAGACAGCTGATTCGGATCAGAAGATTAACAACACAATTTTAGGTTAAACACAGGTTCACATGTACAGACTGAACCAACACACTGAATGCATTTGCATTAATTACCATAGCGACCAACTTAGCAAATTTAGAATCAGTTAATTATTCATCACAACCAACACCTTTTTAGGTTAGGTTAGTAATAATAATATAAATAGAAAGATTTATGCATGGATGAGTATATTATTGCATCATGGCTGGAACGCATGTATCAATTTCAACCAAGCTTGGTACACATATATGACTTACTACCTGTAAAACAGTAATTTCGGGAGTAAAACTATCGAAATGATTGTTATTTGTGTCAAATCCATAGTTTTCAAGATCGCCGAGATAATAAGTGACACGAAAAACAATAATTGTTCCGTAATGAAGCACGGGTATTCAAGCTCGTATAATATAATAAAATTAATACAATATAATCAGATTAAAATATTATTATTAAATTGTATTCCCAATAATATTATTTGAAAATAATGAAACTGCAATGGTTGAAGCTAGTATCCCAGATACCTTATATAGGCCTATATAAACTCAATGCTTTTTATATGGACACTTTTCCGCCTCCGGATGATAAGTTGTTTTTTCTACCCTATTAATGAGGCAGAAATTTATTCCTCTTAAAGTAGAAGCTGGAGGAAAAATAAATAAACAATTATCAAAAGATTAAATACACGTATTTATCGAAACAGAAACCCTTCATCTACACAACTTTTAAACAATCATTTTGAGAATAAAATATACAATTAAACTTACATAAAATTTACAACTACTGTACCTTGTTGAAAAAAGAAATTAAAAATAAAATTTTCCCACACATGCAAACCATTGTTTATGCATTCCATTTTATCAAAATAAAGTTGTAGACCTACTATAATTTTCTATGTTTTTCCATCCTTTTTAATTCTGATAGTAGTTTTTTTCCAACTGATAGTTTCAAACTTGGACGAGTGACATTTGAAAACATAATTACAAAAATAATATAATTCAAGAGTAACCCATTCAGTGAAACTAAAAATAAATGCTTACATTCCACTTCAGGAGTCACAAGTCCGACCAAAAAGTTAGTTTCACTGTTTCTTTTAAATGATTTTTAAGGTAAAATTCCCAGACAGACCCATTTTTCTTCCCGACATAAAGGACCTTCGTCTCCGCCAGAAAATGTAGTAAGGAACTTTATGAAAAGTCTACAGACCCTTGCAGCAACTGTCTAAACGTATGTGCCTCTACAGTTATATTTAAGAATTTTTACTGAAAACTTAATTTGAAAAAAAAAATTACATTATGACAATAAAACCACAAAGATAAAGAAGTTCTTTAACAAAATCATTTAATTTTAAACTGAGTTTTAAATAATAAATATTTCAAGAAAATCATATACCGTAAATTGATAGGTTTTTTAGAAAGATTTTCTTTGTGGAAACTGAAATAGTACGTCGCTTTATATAAACTGCCGATTATACACCCTTTCTGCAACAGTGAGTCATAACCCGACGCGAAACATTCAGACGCATTGTAATGTTAAAGTACTGTACAGCACATTTTGTTCATTCTGAAATTGAAGACGGGCTACACGCTTAGCCAAAAGGCATTACCATACTCTGTATGCTACACTTTTCCCCTTTTACTAAACTACTGCGTCGAATGAATTCGTCTCAGTTTCAGTTAAAACAGGATACAACAAACCGAAAAGCCGGAAGCTATATTGTCTGCGTAAAAGTAGTGAAAGCTTTGAAAAATATTTAAAATAAATATAAAACAAAGACTACGCAACCGATTCAAAAATGATGCGAGTTGTATTTTTTAATTTATGAAAATTTGTAGAGCTCTGCTGTAACTCCACTATTTTGAACCTATTAAAAAAAAGAAGATGTTTATTGTTGCCATGTGTAATCTCAATCGAGCTTAGTTGATAGCTTTGGTGTCTGTACGTTTCGTCAAGTCTTCATTAGTCTTAACTAGCACACAAAAAAACGCAAAAAACTGATAGCTTAATAATTGAGGTTAATTTAAAACAAACTTATAAAACAGGTGTTTCTTCCTTTTTTAAATCGTATCCGATTATAAAATAATTAAAGTTATTAATTTAAGTTTTTGTATAAACTAAAGGGAACTAAGTATGCTTATCATGTCAACCCACTGCTCACGTACGTGAAGCTTATTAAATCTTAGATCCTTAAATCAACGTATCAATTTAAACGTAGTTTAGACAAAAACCTATTTCAAAATAACTCATAATAATTAAAAATAGGCCCAATCTAATACTGCTTTCTATTATTAATTAAGCAAAACAACAATAATTAGTTTGTTAGTTGTGTGTTCAAGGTTTATTCTATCAAGTTTATCTTCTCACAAGCCGAGCTTAATATTTGCTCACTTTAACCAGAAGTGTTGTACTGTTTTTTTCATACAACTTGTTGCTATGCTAATATTATTATTTCAATATAGCAGTATATTTTCCCACTAAACAGCCGAGTTACTCGCTATCGGCGCGCGCATGTATATATTACTATCCTATATATTAAAATACAAAATTAAAAATCATACGAACGAACGTGTGAGACCGATAACGTATCTTGGAGATTTGAGAAAGACGTTCAACAAATGGTAACACAGTTTGTAATTTCAAATGATCACGTACCACTAACGTACAACACCCATAATTTGAGGACGGAGGGGCTGGCGGTAGGGGACGTATAAAAATACTCGTATCTTGTCGCTAACATGTACAACCTGAGGCCATCCCTTGTTGTAACGAAGTCCTTGCTTTCCTTACACAACCATTGTTTGTCCGCTACTTGTGGTGTAGTTGTAAAACAATACTGTAATACAAAAATAAACTTAAACATATCAACCACGCCGTGGTGACTCCAACCCTGAAGAAAACCTTTAAGAAAACCAATACACGAAGTATTGGTCACGATATTATCTTTTAATGTGAGTTTGGCTTAGCATTTAATCATTTCTTGCACAAATACATATAGTATTATTGGCTACTTCAGTTTACAAAACCTTAATCGATGGTCATTCTCCAAAAATATTTTGACTCAACCTGAAGTCTTTAAACTCAAGACACCAAGTCACGAGCATAATACTCCCTCCCCGGGTTACACCTGAATTTCTGGTAACCTAATTCAAAATAACTTAGGCCTAAGGTTGAAGATGTAGGAATACATTGTGATTTGATACAAAACTGATGCAGAGTGGGGAAAATTTGGCGTAATACGACAATGTGACCGCTTGTATCGTAGCGACCTTTGCCGATTCCACTTGTTCGTGCCGCTCGCCGCCAACCGCTCACCGCTTCTATAGCAGCCGAGGCTTGAGGGTTGTAGTCCTCGAATAGGGGTAGATAGAGCAGCCAACCACTAAAGGGGGATTAGAACAATGTGCACTTCCACTATTTGCAGCCAACGCGAACAGCTGATTAACCTTGACTCGCAATCATCTCTACCACTTCAAATTTAACCGTACAACTTTACGAAAAAAATTACGTCTAAATCATGTTTTAAACTAGTAGTTCTGTGAACAGTAGACCTCGCTCGTTGAAATAACAAATGTGGTTTTGAGCTTAGGTTAAAAATAGTGTGCCAGTAAGGAAGTAAGCACAAGTTTTAGCCAGTGAAACATTATTTACAATTCTCGCGATTCCGGGATTTCTAGTTCTCGTTTTTATTTCTTTTCTTGAGCTTTAACTGCTAAAGATTTTCTTTTAGAGGCATCGTGTTTTATTTAGGTTAATAATGCGTAAGATAGCTAAAAATATCGCTTTATAGAGGGACAACATACAATTAAATATTTACATACTTAAATAACTCAAACTTAACAATCATAAGTTAACTTAAGTTCCATATCATATGCCAATATTAGAAATAATGAAAACAATCGATGTTAAAGAGCGTCGTGATAATGATCTCAACCCATGTACCAACACTTCCCACGGTGTCCTACGGTAATTTTTTGTATGTCCTTTATCGCCGCGAGGTTTCATTTGTTTCATCTCATTTTGTAATTCAAGTAAAGCTAAGTCAAATACTTTTATGAAATTTACAATGATAATTTACAGGTATACAGTTCAATTCTTTGATTTATCCTCTACACTTTCTTACAATAATATGTCATTTTTGGGCAAAGGAAATATTCCTAAATTACTATTCAAAACAGGCCTAGTTTTGTTAGCAGTCTTGTAGTAGGAAAATAAAACTGGTGTTTTCAAAATCAGAAATTTGAAATTGATAAATATTTTTATACAATTCTATTTAGAACTAAATTACGAAACTTTTTTACATTTATGAAATAAACGGTATCAGTTAACTGACACAAACTTTCTCCCAACTTACTGTAGTCAAAATAATATTGTTTTTAATCATTTTATTGTTTACTACTTTTTAGAACAAAACAAAAAAATAATATTCTACCTACGACAATCGTATAAAAAAAATTATTGTCCCAGCCGGGATTCGATCGCGCGACCTTTGAATTACTGGCCGTACTCGCTACCGTGGTGCTACCTTGTGCGGCCGCCGCCGCGATGCTAGATTGACAACACAAACTTGTCCCCATAATTATAAAACGCCGAAGTTTTGATAAAAGCGGGTGGTGTCATTTTGTTTGGCATCTTAAGCACTATAAATACTGAAAATTTGATCAAAATCGTTAGAGCCGTTTTTGAGAAATTTGCATTTTTGTCGTTTTTTATGGGTTTTTAGGGGTAAATTACCCTTAAAAATTAAAAATTCCAAAAAATGAAAAAAACGCCTGGAGATATTAGGGTTTAGTACCTACATACCAAATTTCATGAAAATCGGACCAATAGTGTCCTCTCTGGTCGTGTATACATACAGACAGACTGACAGACAGACACCACTCTAAAAACACTTTTTTGGGTTCAGGGAGCACCAAAACAAAAAATTCCACTAAAAATATTTTTGGGTTCAGGGAGCACCAACACAGATAATTGCACTAAACAATTTTTTGGGGTTCTGGGAGCACCAAAACAGATAATTCAACTGAAAATTCAAATTCGAACATTTTTACGAAAACAATACTTTCTCCATATACTACGTATAGGGTGGAGAAAGTAAAAAATTACAATAGTTTTTACTTCTTTTTATGTAGGCCTAAAGTTAAACATTTTCCTTTCATTACTGAACGTGATTGTTTCTTGAGCTAATAACTTTCTTAATTTTACTTCAATAATTTTTTTACTGGCATATATGAATTCTTTAAACCTTTATCTACAAAAAAGCTATGGAACACTTTTGAATTGGTTTAGAATAAACGTATAAAAACATGGACGATTTTTTACAAGTTCGAAGTTTACGGCCATTTTGTGAGCTTACCGTTAGAGATACGGAAAAAAAATCAAGAATGCAATTTTGTTTAAAATTTAATTTGCTATTAGCAAAATGCTATTAGTTTTTAAATTCGACTTACGGTTAAGCCACAAACTGGCTTTGGGAAAAAGCTTACACTGAGAGAAACGGTGCGGCCGCCATTTTTATTTTATTTAAGGGGTTAAAAATGAAAATGGAAAAAACCTTATATATACATGGCTCGGCCTAAGAATAAAGAACATTCATGCAAACAATCATGAAAATCGGTCAAGGCGTTTGGCCGTAATCGTGAGACAGACACACAGACGAAATGCCGAACGGTCGAGTTAAAACGGAGACCTCGCTTACGCTCGGTCAATTAACATTTTCATTACAACTTTTAGTCGTGTATAGTCTTTTTGTATTTGATCAGATCTAATCAGATTAAAACTCAACATAATAAAAAAAAGATCAAAAACAATATTAGTTTAATTATTAAGAGTCTATGTAGTAGTTTCCCTTTGATTGTACGTTTTTCTAACAGTCCTTTATAGAAAGTTCATAACCAACAATCAAAGGAAGGGAAGTGGATTGCAAAGTATCAGCTTTTGAAAGTTAGTTTTAACCCCCTTGTTTCAAGAGAAACTGTATAAGAATAACAAGTTTAAAGTTGAATCTATTTGTAAAATATTTTATGCAGAGCAGCAGTTTTATCTCTTAGATTTTATAAACTCAGCAAAATGTTCCTTGAAACTCATTGCATGTCCGAAATAGTTATTTGCTTTTCAGATAATTTCTGTTCAAGTTTGTCAATCGATTTATTAGTCTTGTTTACACTTGAAGCTAATGGGTGAAGTGATTACAAACTATTTAATATCACAAGGTACTATGCAGTATTAGCACTTTCTTAAAAGTTGTTAATTGTTCAAATACTCGATCTATGTATAGTAATAATTATACCAATTTAAGTAATATACGAAAACTTACTAGATGCAGTGGTTACTAGTTTGTAAAATTGTAAGCATTTGCTAGTTACACCGTTAATAATTTGCAAACGGAATGTCTTCTGCCACTTAATTTTAAACCCAGTTTGTATTTTTCTCTTCCATCACAAAGTCAACTGCTTTGCACACAGTTGACCGATGCACTTCAACGTCCTCTGCAATTCCCTCGCCTGATAACCATAATTGCTGACAAAACAGAATACAATTCCATCTTCTTTCTTGGCGTATTTACTCCAATTCGAGTTTCATTATTTTCAGGAGAATTAAATAAACACTTTTGTTTCTAACCGCAATAGCTCCTTCTCTTATAAGCAAAATACGAATTGCACTTGATATTTACTAGCTTTTGTTCACATTTTAAAGTTAAGTACTAGCTTTCCGGAAAAATGCAAGAAATTACTAGGTCTAGTACTTGCTTCTCACAAAATCAAATAAATGCTTTAGTTTTGCAAATATTAGTTTTTATTGACTTGACCCAGTGAGTCAATAATCTCATTTAATTATAATGTTGAATACTTTGATCAAGAAGGAAGAAATCGAATAAACAATTGGGTAGTAAAAAAAAAACATGGCGGAAAGGCACTAGGTTACTGTCACTGATTTGAAACGGCCATAAGGTTGTTTTGGCCGAATGATTACTTAAATAGTCACGAAGAGCACAAAAAGGGGACTTTAAGCAGCAAAATATGTAAAAGTTTTCGAACTGTTTACTACCGGTTAGCAGTAAACAATTTTTTCCACGCATAAAAAATCACATACACACAAAAGTCTCTCAGATTTCGAAAGTTATTATCGATGTAGATTTTCGTCTTGTTCACTTAGTGAAACTATTTATTGTCAGATTTAAAAAAATCGTATGCCCACTATAACAGTAATTATAACTGTGAGAAAAAGCAACGAAATAGTTCCCACGTGCGATCTATTATCATCTCATATACATCACAAAAACTATAAAGGTAAGTTAAGAAAAGCAAGAAAATAGAGCTATGTATAGGTGTTAAACATAGTGTGACAAGGATTACAGCTAAGCGAAATGTTGTATAGAGACATCACGTACCGGTCTGGACATTCTTACACCATAAGGATCATCGTAAAAATAGTATAATATTAAACTTAACACGATAAAGCTCGCTGTGTTCTCTACTAAACTGTTTCTCTTGGAGAATAATGTAAAGCTACTACACGCTTTCTGTTTTAAAATTGTACCTCATACCATTGTTACATCCAGAACCATACACTGGCTTAATAAGGAAATAAAGTGGATTTGAGGTTAATCGTAAAAATATACGCGAAATAATCACAGGTTGTTTCTAACCTGCGAAATAAAAGTTAAGGAGTGGTTACATGGGTTAATATGAAGAAAACATTTCCTGCAACATAACTCCGGAAACGCTCAACCGATTGAGTTGAAATGTTGTACTCGTCTATGTAAAGACCAAGTTTGAACAATCTTGTTCCAATAATTCGTTTCAAAATGGTGCTCATTTAAAAATTGTTTAAAACTGAAAAACAATAATTATAAAATGAACACCCAGAGTAAATTTTGTTGCCCGCATAATTTTCTATCGAATAATATAAAAGTCAAATTTATAAAACAAAGGGTAAAACAGCTTCCATTAGTCTTCATTACCAAAAGCGATAGGCTACATGATTGAAGTGCATTAGACTAAAGCACATATGTTTATTAACTTTTGTACTTTATTTTGACAAACTACCCTGTATTTTTTATGATACATGTGAACATCTTTTCTAAGGGCTTTACTTAATAATATCGAAACAATTTTGTATATAAATTATAAATTGTGTCAAGATAGTCTCGCTAATATTGTACAAAACACATTTCCACCATTTCTATTTCATGAAGTATTGTAAAATTCTGAGGAAAAAATAGCAGTGTTAGAGATACTCGTATGCTTTGCAGGAAAACTATAGCAAATTCCAACTTTTGTGAAAAGCGACACTCTGAAAACCCAATCCTCTCCTCCGAAAATACTTCAGTTAAAATTTAGATCAAAATTTTGAGAGTTACAGTACTAATACAATTCATAGGAAAACTACAGCTGTTTTCTCATATTTTCTTCAAATTAAATAGCACATCCAATTTTATTTTTTTAATAAAGACAAATATGTTTTTCCATCCAAAACCCATTCCCTGCCTCCATTTATGACTGTAGTTATAATTTTGAAATAATAGTAATCTTATAGGTACTCTTACAATTTATAGGACAAATATAGGATCCGAACTTTTTTGGAAAAGTTATGAAAAAATGCGTTCAGGCGTTGTACGGTAATACTGTGTTTGGGATCCGTCGCCTCCTTTCACTGGCCCTTACCACTGATGTATAATTTATTCAAACCAGTGTTATATTGCGTTTTATAACGTATGATTCAATAACCATCCGTTTTGGTTCACATGTTAGTTTCCTAAGTCGCTCCACGAAATCATTTGCCAAAAAATACAACAACCGGAAGCACTTTTTTTACAGGAAGTAACAATTTTTGGGGATTTTTCGTACTAGAATGAAACTTATGGGAATTTTATCTAAAAAATAAATAAATAAAATTATTTTGCACGTTTTGGTTGTTTTATAAGACCTCTGCTTCCCCCAAATCTATCAACATCTAAAATAGCATAAAATACAAGGTTTAAATCCAAGTGGGAATATTTAACGTAGGGGTAGATTCTGAACGAAAGGCATGCAAACTCGCTAAGCGTAGTCCATAATCCCAAGCCATAAGCTGGAGGATGAGGTGCAAAGAAATAATTCTACTAATATATTCCGTCAACGTAGGCAGCTATTTAGTGCCTTCATGAGTATAGACCAATTTCCCAAATAGTAGGTTGAAACCCTAAAACATAAACTTCATTTTGGAAATTCGTTCAACACGTCAGCGATTCAGCTGCGTGATCTAATTATTATTTACATAACGTCCTCACTATGTGAAGTGGTGTAGGACTCACGTAGGCCTGGGAGTTAAATAACATACAGAAAAAGCCGACGTCAACGGCTGGATTCGAACCTATGATCGTCCGAACTTTTGGTAAACACAACCGTGGCGCTGGATTTTACGTGGACAACAACCGTGGACAGTACGATTTTAATCAAATTTGTCCGCGTACAGTCAGTGACCTTGTGATGGCGCGGGGAGAAACGGGGGGGACAGACAATGCTGGGCTGAAAGCATAAGCTTCAGCATCGGCTAATCGCCCACTTACCATCCCCGACTCTGAGCACCATGCAATACAAGTAAGTATGAACGAGACGACTTTTGTAGGTTGGCTAGTCACGCCATAGCCGGGTTGAATAGCAAGCCGCGAGGTGGTGAAACCATGCATTCACCAGATTTGAATTCTATTTATAGATGAATAATCAGGGAAATAACTTTGAATTATTAAGGAGGCTTTACATCTTTTACGTTGATATGAATAAAAAACCTGAACCCCAAAACAAGGAACAAAAACAATAACTAAACAACTAAATTGTAAGTTATGTTTAATAACCTCTGTGGATGATGACCATGTCATCGAAATGTACTACATAAGAATAGCGAGTTTAGTTATTGTTTTTGTTCCTTGTTTTGTGATTCGGGGTTTTTATTCAAATCAGTGTGATTTTGTCGCCACAGTGCTCTTCTATTTGTTTAATCTTTTGCGTGTGACCTTAAAATATGGATATTGTCTAAAACTTAAAACAAAAATCCATTAAAAAATTTATTTTTACTTTTAAACCTTTTATTAAAATGAGCTGCTTTCGATTTCGTCCAACAAGAGGAATGAGACTAAAGCAATTTAAGGTAATTTAAGAACAATTTAAGGAATATCACAACTTTTTAAGCTGAAAATTGCGTCCGAAACATATTAGTACGAAGTGCGTTTTCGCTATTTTACGCAAAGTGAAGAAAACTCATAAATTTAACAGTTTCGATATTTACTTGATTTGTAATTTCAAGAAAACACAGGTAAAAAATTACTTTTTGCCTACAGAAAGTTAAGCACAGAATAAAATAGTGAATCTAATAGCAAATTGGTACTTAATTTGAAATAACATGTTTTGTTCTCCTTGTTAGCAAAGTCAGAAGTCTAAAATAGTATGTTTCTAAAACACCATTATAAAAACACAATGTAGTTTTAACGAACAACATCCTTGTATATCCTTGATATTATTGCGAGATATAGGTCGTAGGTGTGTGCACAATGTACGTGACATCGTTGCCCTACATTCGTGCATAAAGTACACACTATTGTCTAAGCTAAAAAAATGTTATATTTTTGTACTCACTGCTATCAGTGAATTCAACACCATCTTACCTAGAACAAAGAAAAGAAACAAACGTTGGTTAGTTTTTAAAACAAACAGAACAATTAAACACAAATTCTACTTAGATTAGATTTGCCGAGATAAAATTATTCAACATTTATACGATACTATCTGTGTGCTGCACTGTAAAGATATCGTGGCACCATATTATATTTTGAAGAAGAAAAAAGAAAAGAAAAAAAAACATGAAATCCTCATTATAATAATGCGCAGTTCCTATGTTCTCTGTACAACAACAGTCCTCTGTATCACAAAACTAATTTGCCTTGAAAGATAAAATTTGACAGGTAGGTATTTACCTAACTAACGCACAGATTGCTCAAATATTATTTTATTCTGTAGTTTATTAAAAATCTATATATATTCAAATCCTATTACTTTAAATGAGCAATTCTTGTATCTATCTTTGTATCTGCCGCGGATCTCGAAAACGGCTCTAACGATTTTAATGAAAATTTGCATACAGGGGTTATTTGACGTCAGGAATTGAATGCGCTAGGCCTTGTCTTCAAAAACGCGCATAAAGTCTGAAAAATGAGCATAAAATTTAAAATCTGAACTTCTTTTTATACCACCTTTCAAGTCAATTTTAGCGAGAGCCTTTAGAGAGTTTTCCAACTGCGAGCGAAGCGAAGCAGCCATCTAAGGCCGTAGGCCGAGGTGGGGTTGGGACGCGAAGCGTCCAGGGGCAGAGCCCCTAGTTTGAATAATATATATGACACTATAAAATAGAACCGCGTTACCTTGATTAAAAATAAAATAAATAGCTGATTTAGTTGGGATACTTCAACAAAAATAACCAATTTAAGGTTATGTTTACCACGTTAAACTACGTTTTGTGTTTGTGCAACTGATAGGGAATTATAATAGAGATAATAGTGCACATTTATAATGATTATTTTCAAAGCTGTCAACTTATGTATTATTCAACTTTTTTTATATTTAAACAATTCAACGACTTAATTTGACATACTCTGATATTTTCACGGAAATGGCGATTGATTAGGTCAGAGGCACCTACATCGGGATAGGGTGGTGAGGGTAACGGTGACCTGGATCTTGACGCATTTAATGTAGGGCCACATTTTTGCGTGAATGACAGGATTTTTATATAATATATATGATTATTTAAATATTACAAAATTAAGTTTTACTTGGAATTATTATAATATTGGGGCTCCGGTACATGACATTTGATAAAACAATTTTAGAAAATTATAATACTCGTCCCCTCGTCCTTACTGTTATCTTGGCAACACATCACAGTTGTAGTTTATGGTCGACCTGTGTATAGTGATGTCTGTTAATTTAAGATTTTATCGCAACACTTTTTACCATGTCAGTAAGCTCTATGGGTAAACGATCCGTTTCTGTGCTATTACTACTATACAGTATTAAACAATTTTGCACATATAGTTCGATACAGTGAAAATATTAGGTTACATTTTAAAATGGATCCTATGTATATGGTATACCACTATACGACTGCTTTGGTAATTATACCTAACTGAAAAAATGTGTTATACACTAATACGAAATTCTAAAATGGTTGTTACGACAACAATTATGAAGTAATTGGGCGAAGCCCTCGTCCCCGGCTTTTGTAAATTCTTCTCCTCTAATACTACTGTACCAATTTCGATTTTGCAGGCACAATCTACATGATTTGAAGGGTGCACCACTTCAATTTCAAGTTGATATCTCTTTCTCTACAAAAGTTATTCAAGTTTTTCAAATATGTCTGCTTCTGACATGCGCTGTTCGCCCAGCTAGTCTTCGGTATTTCCCCCAACTTCCAGTGCAGCATTTGACCAATGATAATCGGGTCCCCGGAAAACTACCCCCCCAAGCAGGTTCCTACGTCATTTTGACGTCAGAGATCGGGGGGCAGCAGTTTTCCAGTCACGCACACTCAAGTTTCGATATAATTAGAATAAAAAAAACTAGAGGACTAACCTAAACTGTTTAGTCACAGTATGTTGCCGATAACAGTATAATTGTAGGAACCTGCTTTGGGGGGGGGGGGGTAGTATTCCGGCAACCCGCTTTTGCTGGGGGGGAGGGGGTAGTATTCCAGTCGCGGACACGGCTCCCATATTGGTTAGTTGGCAGATTTCGTGACTTCCACCTGGGGGGGTAGTATTCCGCATCCCCTCATAATCAACTACGTCTTAAAAAAATGCCAAAAAACTTCACGAAAACCATAGTTTTTCTATCGACAGCTTGGTTGTTGAACGTCAAAATTGAAAATCTAAGTAATACAACAAATTTGTTTTTCAAAATTAAACAAGAAAAAGCTAAATATTCTCTACGTCTATGTCATTAATCCTAAAAGAGAATTCTATCATTATATCGACTACCTAGGGGCTCCACCCTTGCTCGCTTCGGTCGCCAACCCCTTCGATGACATATGGTGAAGCCAATGCAAACCACAAAATCCATAATCTTGTTCATAATTTTTCAATGTTTCATGTGTGTAGGGATTTTAAATGTTTTCGGAATAAAAAGTAGCCTAAAATATTCTCTGAAAAGTCCTTTACATGTTTATGAAAATTTCGGCCAAACAAATAGACAGAAGGCAACAAATTTATAAATAATGTGGGTTTAGGTTTTTATAATGTGTGAATAAACATATGATCTTAGAAAAAAGCTTATATTTTGAAATTTTACACTTAAATTTTATTCATATGTATATATAGATATAAAAATAACTAAAAATTATGTATGAAAATGTTTTATATAAATATTATTAATTAGTGGACTCGGCAATGATTCGCTATCGCTTGATTTAATTTTAAGGGCATTTATCTCATTTCATAACTTTGACGTAAGTAATCGAATTGTAAATGGTTTTTATGTTATGTTTACATTACATGCACAAATTTAGCTTTAAAGCTTGTACGATCATTTAAATCTGTGTATTTGTTTGTAGTGACTATATTCTTTAAACAATCCTGCTATAAATATGTGTAAATTGTGAAATTTGTAGTGAATTTGTTGAGTTGTTTTGGGGCATAAAAAAGAAAATGTAAGTGTATAAATGATTATTTAATTTTAAGGGTAGTTATCCTATTTCATCCCTATGACTTAAGTAATCGAATTGTAAATAAATGCGTTTTTATATCACTTAAGAATAATATTAAATACTTTCTTAAGGTTAGTACAATTTATTTGTATTGTATCTAACCACATTTAAATCTCTTTTATCGTAGAGTCCAAATTCTCTAAACAATCCTAGTGTAAATTAGTTGAGTAGTTTCTGAGCATATAGAAAAAGAAAGTGTATGGATTATGATTGAATTTTAAGGGAAGTTATTCCATTTCATCCCTTTGACTTAAGTAATCAAATTGCAAATAGTTTTTTTTTATATCATTTATAAATAATATTACATAATTTTAGTTTTATAGCTGCTAGAAAGTTAGTTTAATTTGTATGTATTGTATAGGGAGAGTAACCACATTTCAACCCCTTACACTGTAGTAATTGTAACGTCTAAACACTCCTGGCGTGTTAAATAAACTGTGATTTTTTTAATGAAATCGGTCGAATAGTTTTTGAGTATATAGAGGACAAAGAAACATTCATTTTTATATAGAGAGATTCTATTGAAACAGTTGAGTTTAAACCCGCGAGGCTTCGCTTTTTTATGCTCCACGCATTCCTTATTTAAATTTATTTCTGAATTTAAACTTTTCAATTAAATTATCAGTATGCTACAGGGTAGTATTACATAAAATGCATAGTAAGGGTAGCGGTCAAAACTACGATATATTTTAAAGCGAAGTTCAGGTGATTAATTTCAGATTCTGGGAAATCAATTGCAAAGAAAACTATAAAAATGTTTCGTTTATACTAATAGCAACAACCATTTTTCAATTTCAACGTGACGTACATACACTCTACACTACACACCCAAGATAACTAATATGTTGGAACATTTGCTTCACAAAATGGACGTCTTACAAATCGGCATTGCCAAAGACAGTTACAAATATCGAGTCTTACGGATAACGATATCGCTGCACTAGAAATAGAAGTCGACGATTTTTCTCAACTCAATTTAAATTCAAATACATTGGACGCCAAATGGGATACTGTACACGGTTCATTTACGGAAAGCGGTTACAATGGAACCAACACTGTTGTCAGGTTTAACAAATGTAGATTTCATCTGGTTGCTTACGTCTTAGTACTCAATAAAGGTAACACTATTTTTTTCAAACGACTTTACTGTCGTGCTTGAAAGGTGTTAACGCTGAAATCTGTTAATTAACAGAAACAACTGAGAAGTGTTGCCATGTCAAACGGTAAGGACAAAGAGATGAGTCGTTTACTCCCTATTGAGTAGCGGTTCAACATGGCAATACTGGACGGTTGGTTTTGACCAAAAGCCATTACACTGGTCTATTCTAGTTAAAGATCTCAGTAAAATACATTTCATGTGTAGTCTGTTTTCTAGTTTAAAAGCTTATTAATTCCCGTATTAACATTCTGTATTTTAAGGGTGATACATCGTTGTTTTCAGTAAAAAATAACTATTTTTGTAGTTTTGTACATTATTAAGATAATGTTATTCCACTCTCAAAATACAAATCCTTGTTCTTCTTAATCTTATCCATAATTTAAGTGTTACTTTAAAGATTATTAAAAAGATGTTAGATATCAAACTAAAATTGTTATAAATCTTAAGCTAAACATTGAAACATTAAAAGAAAAACTTAAAATAATTTAGATTTCAAAACGGACACATTTTACTACCCTTCAACCAAATTTTAATTTTGGCGTAATAAAAAACGATTGAGATATTGCCAATTTTATTTGCTCGAAGTGACTAAATGAGGCATTTACCTAATATTTTACGTAAAAAAACATTTCAGTGTTATTATTTTTCTATTTTTTTATTTTTATTTTGAAGTTAATATTCTGATCTATTTTTGTATATGGGTAAATGTATTTTTAAAACATGTAAGGACCATCGTTTTGCTTAGACGGGGAAGGAAGACTATTTGCCGTGGAGATGACGTTGCTACGTCAACAAGCATGTGTCCATAGTGAGTAACTCGATTGCGTAGTAGGAGAACGCGTTGCTATTATCATATACTAATTGCCATAACAACCAGTTGTCTCTCATTATATACAAAAATGCCTGTCATTCTCGCAAAAACTGTGGCTACAATTCGCATGGGTTACGATCTAGTTCACCGCTACTCCTATAACCCAATCCCGATACCCAAGTGCCTCTGTCCTACTCAATCCGCGAAAAGATTAAAGTATACAATAATTTGTTTGCATTTACTTAACCGCGAGTGTAGATGGGGAGCGAGACGGGGTGCAGGGGCGGAGCCCTCTAATAGGTAAGATAAGAAACACGTTAAGTTACCAGCTGCAATAAATAGTCTGAATTAATATGGATTATTGAATATTTTAAAATACGCGTTGGTGTTAAATATGTTTAACTGTTTATCTTGATTCGAGGAAAGAACATTTAAAAATTAACCCTGGTTATAATAATAATACTGTGTTCAAATCTGCATGTAAAACAAGCAAGGTGATTACGAAACGACGCATGGGTTTCTCCTAGTAGCTTAATACAATAATTCTTACATACATAATCTAATAAACAAAAACGTAACTAAATTCAAATGAAAAATACACCATACCGAGAAACATTAGGATGAAGATCAAAAACAAAATGTATGTATGAAATTAATTTCTGTTAATCCTCTTGGGAAGAAAGACACATGTAAATAATGTGTAAAAACACTGTAATGCCCTAGCACTAGAGGGAATAATATAGACCGAAGGGAAAGAAGAGTTCGTACCTGGACATCATGCACAGTTGCATTTCCTTTTTATGTCAACAAGATAATTATAATTTTTACTTCACGTCAGCGAACGTTACCGCCAATGTTAGTAATGTTAATGTTAAGGGTCTGCTGTAGTGGCAGCCATCTTGGATTTTTATCCCATAAGAGCAATGTTAAATTTCAAACCATTTATTTCGTTTATTTTTTATCATAAAATTGTTTGCAAGGTCTCATTTTAAGCACAGTCACAATACGCATCCGTCTTGCAATTTACATTTTTTTTAAATGCTTTTGATTTTGACATTTTGTAAGTACAAAGTTTGAATTTTTTCCTAACACAATAAGAAATTAATAACGAAAATTAATTTGCAAGAAGGATCCGAAGTTTTATAAAGAATATTCAGTTTTTTTTTCAACACTCAATTACAAAAGATAGACTTATAAAATGGTATGAAATGAGGCAATGTCAGCGCAAGAAATTGCACTGTTTAGATAGGGATATTAGTGAGAGGCGTTTGCGTTCCGGTGGATTTCTCGTTTACTGGAGCAGACCCTTAACTCCCACCTCCTGCATGACTGAATATATTTTTACAAATATGACTTCAAAAGTAAATAAACGGTACCAGAAACTGGCACATTCTTTCTCACAAACATATTTAAATTATTAAACAGATTCATTGTGAATTCATAATTGTATTAAAGTAGGAGATTGAATAACTAATAAATATTAGAAAGAATACTATTCAATCGATTTCGAAGAAATTTGCACCAAACATGTCACTTAGGCCTGTATAAACACGAAAAAATATTTTGAAATTTTTTGAAAAACAACCACTTTTTGGCCAAAAGACCCCCAAAAATTATTTATTATTAGCTAAACGAGAATTTTTAGAAAGATACGGTTTTTTGCATATGTTGTGGTACATTAAGGGCTACTGTTAAGCCAAATTTTATCAAAACCGTGCAGTTTTTTATAAAAAAATAATAACTGATTTTTTGGGGGGTTTTTGGTCAAAAAGGGGGTTGTTTAAAAAAATCAGAACTCTTTTTTCGTACATCTATACATCTCTAATTGACATGTTTGGTGCAAATTTGTTCGAAATCGATCGAACAGTTTTCTCTCTAAACTTTGTATACATACAGATATACAGACAGACATTTTGTAAAAAAAAAAAACACTTTTTTGGACTCAAGGTCGCAAAACGGATATTTCCACAAAAATCTCAACATCGATTTTTTTGCGATCACTATACTTTCCCTATAGTTATAGCGAGAAAGTAAAAGCTTATATTATAAGCTGCAAATGACGGAAAAAACCAAAATGGTGGTGCTGCAGCCATATTGTTTGAACAAAAAATATAACAAAATGTAAAAACCCTATACATCGTGCAACCAAATACCAGGTCTCAAATTATAATAACAATAAACACATATAATTATCTCAAAATACAAAAAGTAAAGGTTTCATAGCAATCCACATATGTGATTTGAACTAGAATGTAAAATTACAAGAAAACGTGCACTCACTGGGTATTATATTACTGAATCTAAACAAAATTGGTTGGGAAATATAGTATTGACATTTTAAAATAATTTTAAATACAATTTGGGCCTAAACTCAAGTAGGCGGTTCCTCGAACAACTAATTTCATACTTGTAAGGATTAGTGTTATACTGGTTCTTTTAATCTTTCGTAGTAACTCCTGTTAGCTCATAAAAAGCAATAATTAGATCCAAACATTTAATATTGTTTACCATCTAAGCTTTGCTGTTTTGATTAATCCTACACAATTGTTGAAAAAATGGCAAACTATGTTTATGGAAGAATACAGGGAATTAGCGTGCAGAGCAATGCCTGAAAAAGTGAAAAAAATCCAAGAAAAAAAAACGCCTTTCTTCAATTTGTCAAACAATTTGCAGTTCAAATGATTTTTAGGTTAGTTAAGGTTTGATTTTTGAAGTAAGCCCATCATGCTGTTTCATTCTAACCTTCTGCTTATATAAACAAATCCTGTCATTCACGCAAAAACTCATGCGTCATGAACATCAGGTCACCGCTAACTAGATTCAAGTGCCTCTGTCCTAATCAATCATCATTTCCGTGAAAATATCAGAGTATACAATAACCTGTATACACTTGCTTCGCCGCAAGTATTGGCAAGCGAAACGAGCAGAAAGCGGAACCCTCCAGTACCATAATTTAAATTCAGATATGAAATATTATTTTGTGATTATAACTAACCCTTCAACGTACTACAAACAAATTTATAAAACATGCGAGTAAAGGAAAAAGTTGTCTACATAGAATCTCACAACAAATATTATGCTTATTCCTAGAATTCAAAGGTGTCGTCTGCCAGACTACATGGCTAGTGTCGAAATCTTCCCTCACCCCTGCCCCTCTCTCATCGTTTCTCAACTTTTGCCTTTGTATTTACGTTTTTAGATTTTAGCTCCAGATGACGAACTTGCCGAGAGGTTTGTGCCAATCCATTACTTCTATTGTCAGAGTGTATGTTCCAAACCCAACCCAAGGACGACTCACACAACAAGGGAAGACATGTATGCGTCTTCTGCCCTTTAAAACTCAGGCATGTGTCGAGAGCACCAAGCAAGTGTCAAGCCAGCTAGGTGTGTTTATGAAATCTTTTCAACAGTGTTTTTATCACCTACTACTCATGTTCAATCCATTAAATTAAGTTTTTCAGTGTAAAAATACTGGTGTTCTTTGTTTTTACCTAAATTAGTCTGTCGGACTACACTTTTGTAATAATACTTGGTACAGGTCAATTTGTAATCTTGGGTTATTGTAGCTTGTGTATTACTAAAGATGACGACATTGTCGTTGAAACGCGTTTGAGTAATGAACGTATTTTTTTGCAGATTTTATGTTGAAGTTTTATTCTATTAAGTATATCTTATAATTATGTCTTATTATCTTGTTATTGAAATCACAAGATGGCGAACTGACGGGAAACAGGTCTTAACAATTTTTATGTCCTGTTTCATCTCCCGAAGTTTAGCAATACATTTCATGACATACAGTCGCGTAAAGACGTATTCCAAAAACGTGACCACTTATCTCCGGTGTTTCAACACAATGTAAGCGTGCGAGAATGTACTGCTGTTTAATTAGTTAATGTCGAGTTAACAAATGGTAATTCAGTGGCAGCGTGTGACACGGGATATTGTAATAATCATGATTAAAAACGGACGTATATTACTACAAACAGGTTCTAATTTAGTGGAATGAAACGTTCAAACAGTAGGCCTAGACCTAACCTAAAAATTGTCAACACTACATGAATCAACCGTCGGAATGTGAAGTGTTCAAGGCCTGTGACGTAATTGTCCGATAAAGTAACGCATAGAATTGCGTGTTTCGTGTGGGTCTACAACCAATGTGTTGTAATATGTAGGCTATATCGAATAACTTTGTTTAACTTTAACGGTAAACCTTTGATGAACATTAAGGTTATTATTATTAAACTTTAGTATATTGTGGATATTCATGTAAAAGAAGTACTCGAAATCGGTGATAAAGAAAAGAAAACAATTCTGCATAGTAGGGAGAAAATATTTGCTTACGCTAAAACATGAAGAGTTGTGATGCATTGTTTGTGAATCATCCGTAAGAGTAAACGTAAATACATTTACTGCTGTGTTTATTTGTTAAGGTCCTCATTTCATTACCACAGCACTTTTGTAGGATCGGGATTAACACTAAAAAAATCTCACCTATTTGCTGATGTTCGTCGAAACGTTTTTGTTTTGTAAACCATTGTTTCGCACACCAACCCTTTTCGCTCTCTACGTTCATTTCATAATTTTACTAGCTGCCCGATCCGGCTTTGCACGGATAGACAAATCAAAGTTAAATGTATATTAACAAAAATAATATATCAATAAATATATTACACTATGTTTTTCTTATGGAGATTTTTAGTAACTTTGATCCACCCCGAACCCCCCTAAAATTTCGAATTTTTTTAAAACCTTTCTTAGCGAGCACCTAGGGCCCTAAAGGAAGCTACATACCAAATTTCATTCCAATCTGTTCGGTGGTTTTTTTAGTAACTTTGAACCCTTAAAATTTAGAATTTTTTAAAAACCTTTCTTAGCGAGCACCTAGGCCCTAGTGGAAGCTACATACCATATTTCACTCCAATCCGTTCGGTGGTTTTTTTTAGTAACTTTGATCCCCCAAACCCCTATAAAATTTCGAATTTTTTGAAAACCTTTCTTAGCAAGCTCCTAGGGCCCTAGATGGAGCTACATACCAAATTTTATTTCAATCCGTTCAGGAGTTTTTGAGAAATCGTAATGAGTGAGTCAGTGAGTGAGTGCTAGTTGGCTTTTATGTATACATGTATATAGATACAGATTGTTTTGACGACATAGGCTAACATGAGTTATAATACAGATGATTACAAGGAACTAGTATAACGTAGGCCAGTAATTACTTTTAAACTAAAAGCTAAGTATTAACTTAAGTATTAACTAAGTATTAATTAAGAGTTATTAACTATTTCAAGATTTGAAATCGGCTATTACTTGAATGCTACTGATAAAATAGCCTACATACCAGATGTTAATAGCCTACAACACCAAAAATCAACAGAGCAAATAGCATTGACAACTATTTATTTATAGCCTAAAATGTATTTGAATTATATTTGTAAATTTCAGTATTTCCCAGAATCTTTATACCATCATACTCTTTATATTAGATATGATATCATATACAGAATGTGTACAGTTTTCCACTTCAAGTTATTTACTGTTTGATTCGTATAATCACATTACTTTTCATTTTCACGAATTATTGATTTCTTGGACGAGTTATGGGAGGTTATTATTTTTGACACGGGCCAAGCGTGTACCACAGCTAGTATTACAAAATGTAAACCCATTTGTGTAACATCCTTACCATCATTGTATCTAAATCTTAAAAGTCAACTGCCGCTGATAGAGAAGAAACATTGCCAACATCTCTCCGCTTATTTATTTCATGTTTACGTGAACTAACGCACTTCAATGTACATTGTTAACTCCCAAATGGAAATGAAAGACAAGACTTTGCACCATTTTTCACCGACGGACTTTATCTAGGCCGTAAATCTTTCTTTCGTAGACTGTAAATGCGTTTATCTGTAAATCATCGGAAGCACGAGACCACCTCGATGCTTCTACCGCAATAAGATCGATCTGCTGCTTTCAAATATCTTACCGAAAATCCTGTTGTGGTCAGCTGTTACGGATTATTTATTTTACTTTATTAAATACTAGGGGAAACCCCTGCGTGCTCCGCACGCCAACCCCGTTGGAACCTTCTATATACATAATCGTGTTATGATTTCTTTATAATAAAGGTGTAGGATTAATAATAACTCCAAAGTTAAGACGGCAAATACTGTTAAATGTTCAAATCAAATTATTTCGTACATTTTATAACAGCAGTTATAATAAAGGTTAAAAGAACCACTAAGGCTCAGGTCTACACTTTAATAAAAACCTAACATAAAAGTTACAAAATACAAAGTTTGAAATTAGCTGTAAATGGAAATATTAAAGCAAACAGCTGTTAACTGTTATTTTATTTAATTGGTTGCTATGGTAACAAATGTTAATACATCTTTTGATTTATCAGTTTAGGCCTAACCTAAGAATTTTTCCTACTAAATCTACAAATATTGAAATAAAAAAAATGTTTTTATCGAAATAAATTGTGGTCTATGTTACTCAGGGATAGTGTAGCTTCTTATTAGTAAAACTATTTTACTTTCTCACTATACTATAGTGAGAAAGTCTGTCTGTCTGTCTGTCCGTCTGTCTTTGAATATATAAATTTTACAATTTTAACTTATAACTTGTTAGTATATATGCGTCTTGTATTCAGTAGTTTTTAGTTTCAAAATTATAAATTTATGCACGTGCTAAATCCGACATTTTAAATGATCTAGATTGTTATTTACAATAACGTAGCTTTTTTGCTCATGGGATCAATATTTTTTCATCTGTCTCAGCTGCAGTTATAATGAGACGTAACGGAATTTACTAGTAGTTATTAAGAAAAAGTTAAAGATTACACTTACAGAACATTTATTCTTGCTTTGGTTCAGATACAACAGCAGCATCACAAAAGGACCCACGAACACATTTGTCAGCTCTGAAACTGTTTTGATCTTTTAAAGA
>JAGFPH010001980.1:140292-168783 GCA_018207615.1 Philaenus spumarius
TATCAACGAAACAATTGATTGCATCAACATCCGGTGCGTTTAATTACCACAGCGATCAAACAATATACAGTACTCTACAATGCAGTTACTTGCTCTTATGGAATGTTTAGTGAACCGGTCTTACAATAATTAGAGGACCAATAATTCATCCTAAAGCTTTTCCCTACGACCTGTAACTTGACGAGCCTACTCGCAGACTTATGGTCTGTTGCCTATCGTGGTCTGTCGAATTCCGATCTCAAGCCGTTCCCATGGCGCGGAGAGGCTCGTGAGCCATCTAGGAATATAAAATCACTAGTGCGATAAATTAATTCTTTAGTTCCAGCCCCAGTTTTCGCACTGTGTTTTACCTTAAGAAAAATTAATTGAACTACGAAATTAACAATAATAGTCCATTTACAAATTGAAATTATACAATTTGTAGACATATTGCATCTGTCCGGACATAACCGAAACCGGTCTTAAATTGTACACTTTGTACGTGGAAATTGACTATTACAGTTAATTTCGTAGTCTTATATTTAATTTTACTATGGATTTCCACAATTCCGCCGCAAATAAAGTAAGTTTTATTACACCTTCAACGCCAGCTTCCTGCAAGTCGCCATCGAATTTTCTTTCTTCATTCTCAGCTCATTTAAAGAACACTCGACGCTTAATTAATAAGCTTCCTTGGATTCTCCTCCATGCATCGTATATTATGTTTCTGTCTTTGTGATCCACATTCCAAATACAAGGTTGTGATCAATGAACTACATGATAACTTCATTTGACCACTCCATTGAAAACTTAATGCAAATTATAAACACTTAATAATCAACACTAGCTAAAAACGTCCATAGAAACCGCAACAATCCACAACAGATCGTTGGAACGGTTGCTCGAGCCGTACTGAGGCTTGCCTTCTGTCGAGCATCAAGCCTTTGATGTCGGAGGGCCAACCGGAGTAATAACGAGTCTGCGTTCCCACGGCGCGTGAGGTTTGACAAACTTCAGACGAGGCTTGCCATGTCACAGGCCGTGTGAACAAGGCTTTTTACATCTCTGAATTGCCGGACATTTCCGGAGGTTCACGATCAATCCCGATTGAAACAAAGACTTCAGATATGAATTAACGCATACAAAATGTAGTTAATGACAAACCGTAGTACAGTAATGACGGACAAAATTTTAAAACAATAAAAATATGTGTAGCTATTTGTGTATAATTTATTTAATTATATAGGCTGACATTATTATGATTTAGGAGTGTTTTATTATTTGTCTGAAGACGAAAATTAAATCGCTTCTTCTATGGCTGAGGACTAGAATGAAACACTAAATGAAACTTAATTCAAATAGAGTTTCAACGACAATGTCACCATCGTCAGTGAGTAGATATTTTTTATTACTTAAATGTAGCCGACAATAATCTTGATAAAATGTTAGGAAATACTAAAGATACAAAATTAAGAACGGGACAAATCCGAAATTTATTGTAAAACTGTAAAATGTGTCGTTAGGAACCAAAAAAAAGCAAGAATGCAATTTTATACATACATTATAATAGGCCTGACAAATCTGCTATAGCTAAGCATTATTTAGGTAAAAATTGTTATTTTCAAATAGAAAAATTGTAGAAAAATGTAAACAAAACAAAACACAATAGACGCTTGGGAAACGTTGTACTAACAAATAATTTAACATGATTGTAAATAATGAAATACGGCCTAAACAAAATTATATATTAATACAAACAAACGTATTACAGAACAAACTATAATAGCACTAGGCAGTACCTGTTATTAACTATTTATAACTGTTATAGGTTCACAGCTTTGATTATGGACGTTCAAATTATTAAGGTATGTAATCAAAGGTTATAGTTTGGCAACATTGTCGTCGAAACGCTTGAAATTAAACGTATTTGTAAGAATCTGTGTTATCCTATCAAGTATATCGTCTAGCATGTCAAGCTCAGAATTTGTATATAATACATAGAGCATGCAGCACGTAAACGAACCCACATTCTACATAATAAACAATAGTTTCTGGAAATTTTAGTTCAATACGTACAGTAATTGTCGAGTAACCAAGCAAAACAAATAATAAAAACGTACATTTTTCAGATTACCTCGTTTTGTCTGTCTGTCACAATCAATTTTCTCCGAGACGGTTAAAGGTAGACTATCAAACTGAAATAGTTACAAAAGTAAACAACTATTCCGTCCTCTTTGGGCACGTTAACTTTAGACTGGTAGCACATATATTCGATTTGATATACTCATTGGATTCAGCTAGCCGAGTTCTTTCAAATGGCCACTGAGCTGATTTTGTAGGCTGTGCACAGCTTAGAAGTTATAACGCAAAAATGTGCTTTTTCTTAAACTTTTGAAAAATTTTTAGCATTTCAACGGTAGGTTTTAGAAAAATCTGAGACCTTTTTGGCGATTGGAATTCTCCACAGCTTTCATATTTGGCAGTTTGTTCTGTGAAGCGATCCGAGGTCAAAAATGCAAAAAAACATTTCATACTTTTTGTTGATAGTTATTCTTTAAGGTATTTTCGGCCGTAACTTTTGAACCGTTTGTAGCGTGCTGTTGTTAAGTAGGACTTGGGCAAAGTCACAAGTACAGCTAGTTCACGTTTAAATAACGTACATATAAAATCTTAGTTAAGTTACTAATGATCAAAAATAGTTACCGTAGAGAAGCACGGGTTCACAACTAGAGCTAGTGCAAAATAAATTCCCATTCACCATGTTATTGTAAGATAAGTTCATGAAATTGACACGACACTTTCAAGAGAGGTCGAAAGAACCACACAGAGAATATACGCGCGTTTTATAATATAATCTGTACGTGTTTGTTATAATTTTTACCTAGGCACAAATGCTTCTCCGGTTATCTATATAATCTATATTCTATATCTATATAATCTTTCTATATCTATATAATCTATATATATCTATATAATCTATTATCTATTCTATCTATTATCTATTAATCTATTATCTATTAATATTACAAAGAGGTAAAGTTAGTTTTTTGTTTGTATGTTTGTTTGTATGTAAGGAGTAATCTCTGGAACTACTGAACCGATTGAAAAAATAGTTTTACTAATAAAAAGCTACACTATCCCCGAGTTACATAATCTATAATTCATTTCGATAAAGACATTTTTATTTCAATATATGTAAATTTAGTCGGAAAAAATTCTTAGGTTAGGCCTAGACTAATAAATCAAGACGATGTATTTACATTTATTACCATAGCAACCAATTGAATAAAATAACAGATAACAGCTGTTTGCTGTAATATTTCCAGTAAAAGCTAATTTCAAACTTTGTATTTTTAACTTTTAGGTTAGGTTTTTATTAACATATTATAGACCTGAGTCTTGATGGTTCTTTTAACCTTTATTATAACTGCTGTTATAAAATATACGAAATAATTTCATTTGAACATTTAACATTATTTACCATCTTAGCTATGGGGTTATTATTAATCCTACTCCTTCATTATAAAGAAAACATAACATGATTATGTGTATAGAAGGTTCCAACGGGGTTGGCGTGCGGAGCACGCAGGGGTTTCCCCTAGTTTTTTATATATGGAAAATATGGAGGTCGCAAAAGCATTAAACTACATGGAATTTCGAAGATTGAAGTAAACCATATGGAACGAAAGACGTTACTGATAACCAATTAGTCAACGATGTACGTTCCAGATGGTATCTAATAAAATACTTCTACAGGGCTTCCTCTCATTTTGTCCTTTACCTGATAACGTTTATATTTGATGCAGCTAATTACAACTGTTCGACAGTTCACCCTTCTCCCACCCGTTGTACACCTGCGTTTATTAACCAAACATAATCTCCGTTATGAATAACAGAACGTTCTATATTGGTAACCAATTAATTCCAGAGGTAGAATTCAGCAACAAGTGTCATTCTGGATGACTGGTTTTATACAATTAACCTGACGAGTGAATCAAATGTAAACTGGCTCAACGTTTCATGATTGGTTGTTATTGGTCGGTAATTGAAATATCCATTATTTGTTAAGTTTATCAACTGAGAGCAATAAAAACGAGAAATTGTCGAGAATTGCGTAGCTTACTTGGAGAGTTCCTTATTAAGGGTCTGCTGCAGTGGCGGCCATTTTGGATTTTTATCCCATAAGAGCAATGTTAAATTTCAAACCATTTATTTATTTATGAGTTACTTTTTATCATAAAATTGTTTGCAAGGTCTCATTTTAAGCACAGTCACAATACGTATCTGTCTTGCAATTTAAATTTTTTTTAAAGTTCTTTCATTTGTCAAGTAGCCTAACTGACATTTTGTAAGTACAAAGTTTAAATTTTTTTCCTAACACAATAAAAAATTAATAATGAAAAATAATTTGCAAGCCGGATCCGAAATTTTATAAAGAATATTCAGTTTTTTTTTTCAACACTCAAGTACAAAAGATAGACTTATAAAATGGTTTGAAATGAGGCAATGTCAAAGCGTTCAGCTGCAAGAAATTGCACTGTTTAGATAGGGATACAGTGAGAAGCGGTTGCGTTTCCGGTTGCTTTCTCGTTTACTGGAGCAGACCCTCAACAGATTTCAGTCATGTCGAAAAAAATGGCTAATGTTTATCCTCCATAATAGTCGCCTATAATCTGAGTATATATTTTTATTTTGACACATTATAATACAGAAGAAGAGAATACAGGTCCTATTCTGAGATAAAGAAGTGTCTAGATTCGTTTAACAAAAGTAAAAGTGAAGCCAGGAGCATATCTTCTGCTGGAGTATTTCAGGTTAGAACCTTGCTGGGCTAAAAGGCTTTAAATGAAAGTGCTTTGCACGCCTAGTTTGAATAACTGGTAACTAAAAATAAAAGAATGGGATTTATTTAGCAATGGAGAAGCAATAAATAGAGCAATTATCTTGTAAAGAGGTAGGCCTACGGTTGAACTTTTATCAGACTTGGGGCAAAGTTAAAGGAAAATTAGTTTACCCTTTTTAAAAGTAACGTTTTTTAATTTTCCAAAAAAAAGGTTTATAATTATTTGTAATGCATTGATTCTATTTGATTGTGTCTGGGGTGTATCAGCTCACAATTCTGACGTATAAGGTGTAATTTCATTAGCTTTAAACTAACCACAGTTTGCTTGAATTCCAACTTCCTATTTTCCCTACTGCAGATGAGAAAAGCTACTTTATCATTAAACGAAATTCTAATCTGGGATCTTCTGATCATAAAGATATCACGCTTTCCACTCGTCCGATAAATAAACAATCTCTTACTAATCAGGTAATATTAATCATTTTAAATAATTTCTCGTATGCCCTCCTTAATCAATGCAATAAGGAAAAGCTCTATGTTGTCTGGGTAAAGTACTCGTCCATTATTTAGTTATGCGATCCCTAAAAGCATTGAGTTTCTTATACTGCTGTCGGAAATTGAGCTAAATTATTTGTCAAAATAACACAAGGAAATAACTTATAAATTAAATTTGAGATTTATAATTTACGTATTTGAAACAAAATCGATTATGACGAACAAACAAACGACTGATGTTTTAACGGTTCCATTGTTCCATGTGGGATACAACGTCCTAAACAGGAAGAAAATATTATGCGTAGCCGAATATCTCTGAAATTGATTTCATATGTTCTCTCTACTACACCTTTTGAAATTTCAGTACAGGGAGCGGCTTAACCTCAGTGGAAATACTGCATTTAAGGGGAGGCTACCCTGTCCGCCATATTGAATTATCCGCCGATTCCCATAAGAGCAATGCTACAGAATAAGTAATTTTTTCCGTTAATTCGAGGAATAAATTTTAAAATTTGGTTTCATTTTGAAGTACTGTCATTTGCGGATGTTGATTGCTGAATAAATTTTCAAAAACAGTTTTATTGTTTTCATAAACGTATGATGTAAATAGTAAAAAATAGTAACGTTTATACATTTTTTACTCGGTTTCAAAAAGAGATATTGCAAAAAACCTTAGCAATTAACACCCACAATCTATTTTACTTTAAGAAAAAAAATACAGCTTTCGTTTTTTGACATAAATATGCTTAATAGTGAAGGTATGTTTAGGTTATTTAACATTGAAATTGGTACCCAACTTCGCCGTTTGAATTTAGGGAGCCGAGCCTTAAATGATCCTCGTTCCGAGCAGTCGTAGATTCTAATAATCCTGCTATTTATTTAGGCTTTTCTCGTAATATTCAGTAGCTCTATTGAAAAAGTAAGAAAAATAGAAATGCAAAACCCAAATAATTGTAGCTTCATGGTAATGTTGAATTTAACAACATTAATCTAACGCACGAGTCACAAAAATATTGCATGCCAAAGACGATCTTTCAGCTAAGAGACGCGCCCCACCGATTGTGTGTACAAATAAAGTTCGCGCAACATTTATTTTGAAAACACATTTCCCTTCGAATCGCTGATCATCCATTCCGTTTGATTGAGTGTAGTTAAATTTGATTTATCCTTGGAGACGGACCACAAACTCAACAGCCCAAAATATCATCCCAAGAGTAAACAAAGCGTACGAAATCGGCATACGTGACGTCACATCATTGGCAATGAATTTTAAATTATTTCTGTTCCTTTCATCTGTAATTTATTTCAGTTTTAATAGCAATATTTTATCTTTAGCTTAAGATAATATTTGTTAAACTTTTGAGTTATCGAGCCGTGTGTTGAGACTGGCAGTTTACAATTCCGTCAATGGAGTATTTGGATAAATGTCGGAGCTGTAAAGCGAACGGTTTTATTTCATTTAGGAATTTATAACATGGATAATCTATTAATTATTTAAGTTTATAGTTCACAGTTACATTCCTTTTAGTTAATGTAAGTTTTAGTATAATTATTTTCATAATATTCTCCTTTACCAGTTAATCACAAAAACTTATGTATTTCTCTTGCGTGATATCTATAGTATACTATATATCTATATACTATACTATATATCTATATCTATACTAAGCAGATTTTAGTTAAATTTTCGTCAGAATTGTTTCCTGTGGTCTCTTTAATGTTTGTCTTTGCCAAAAAAAGTTTAAATATTTTAGAATCTTCTTGAAAATTGCAAAATAGATAAGATAACTTTGACATTGGCGAAACAGTTAATTTAAAGGATAATTGAACTAAACACTTCTTGAAATGTACCCAGTTACAACATTTTGATCTCTCTATTACACAAATTCCTACTATCCACGCAAAAACTCTAACCCTACTGCGCATGCTTCAGAATCCAGGTCATCACTACCCAAACCACCCTATTCATATCCCTGTATCTGGATCCTAGACCAAATCAAAATACACAATAATCTGCATTTGCTTCACCTCGGGTGTTAATGAGCAAAGCCATTCAGTTTAAAACAAAAATAATAAAAATCGTGGAGTTTTCTACCTATTTTTGTTTACATAAAAATACCATAAATATTTTCATTACAATAAATATTTTGAAAGATCAAAATTAGGATAAATATTGTAAAAACTAATGTAGATATTTTCTAAACTTTTTTAAACTTTAAGCTCCTAAACATTGAAATTGAACTACACTCTCCACCCAAAATTATTTAATTTATATTACTTAGCCTATAATAAAACTTTTAACGACAGCGCATGTTTTTCGACTTAAAGCCAAAAACAAATTTTCTAATAACGAATATTGTTTAAAATCCGTAATTACTTTTTTATAAGTTTATTCGGATTCTGAAAAAGTTATGAAAGATTCACAAAAGTGTTGTCAGTTAAATGTTTCTAGTAATCCAGTTGACATGGCGAAAATTAGATTCCAAAACGAAACAGGACACTCCAGAGATTTTTCAATTCGAAATTGTTAAAGAATCGTCCTTGAGTGCAAATTTAAGGTAGCCAGGTCGTGTTAAAGCAAAAATATCTCCTTAAGTCTTAACATACTTTCTGCCGTTTTTACTTCAAACGTTGACTGTAGAATTACAATTCAAAGAGTTACTGTATCGTAATCGTTTGTGTTTGTTAAATACATCGTTCAAGGTTTATAAAAGTCCACAGTCCACCCAGTCACGTCGCCTTGAATTTTCCTTCGTGAACTACCATTTAACAATTTTCAATCCAAAAGTCGAAACAGTTTCTATGTAATTGTTTTTTGTAACTAATTTCCAAATTGACTTTTATGAAACAACGAAGCTAAAAGTAAGCGTATAGAGTTTACTGTTATCAGCATGGATATGAATGTGTGGAGTTTTGCAACCCCTTCTAGGTAATACACTTTTTGTAATAGGGACCGCACACGATCAATATTATTGATTCAATAATAATAATAATAATTATTATTATTATTATTATAATCATTCAATAATATTGCCAAACCAGACGAAATGTGTAATTTTTTGACTCGCCGTTCGCGGTCAATATTATTGTCAATATTCTTTCATCAATCTGGACGCCAAGGAGAAAGCATGTGTCGCGATTATTTTGCATTTTATTTAAAAAAAAAAGGGAAAACCGTGAAAAGTACACACACTTAAGGTTATTACATGAAATATTGCTGCGTGATTCCGCTGACTACCACAATTATTACTTCAGAATGAGTGAAGAAAAGTTCAATTTGATACTTTTAATGGTTGAGCCTCATTTAGTAAAACAAAATACGAACATGCGAGTTGAAGAAAGGCTTGTTTTGACCCTTCGTTATCTAGTAACTGGAAGAAACTTTGAAGATCTGAAGTTTTCTGTTATAATGCCACCTAGAACAATCACTAAATCTGTCTTGGAAACATGTGAGGTGCTAGTGACTGTTCTACAGAAGTATATACAGCTACATTTTATATTGAAACTTATATTGAAATAAGCCCCCGTGAAAAATCACAGGCAGATTAATTAGATACACATCAGAAAATCATCATTTATAAAAATACTATTTTAAAACAACAGACTTTATCTAGGCCTAACTATGCTGACGGAGATTTTTAACTCGGTAAAATGTGTACAATTATAACGATTATAAAACAGAGGCCTGAATGTTAATATTTTGTATTTATATACATTATTATATATCTAAATAAAGATACAAATATTATATTTTAATTGCTTTTTATTTCATAATGATAGATCAAATGATTTATAAGTTACTAAAATGAACAAATTATTAATGGAATATGTTTTTATGTTATACGAAGATGTACGAATGTTGCCGAAGTTAAACGAAGGAGTATCTCTTCTTTAAATTTGTATAAATGAATATATTTATAAAAAAGAATGTATTTGTATTCACTATATAACAGGACTGGCGAGAGGGCAGGACGGGAACTCCACTCCACTTGTTCACTGTATTGACAATAATATTGATTCAGACGCATGCAATTCAATATTATTGTCAATATCTCCGGCCGCCTACCGATATTGACGGCTGGATTTCAAGATTTCTAGATTTACTTCAATATCCTTCGTCAAACCATCAATACTGAGGAGGTCCTCTCAATAATATTGTAAATATTTCGAAATATTGTCAATAATATTGATCGTGTGCGGTCCCAAGGCAAAAGCACTGACGGGCCATAGTTGCATCCAAATCAACGGTTTAGAATTCCAACAAACATATTTGGTCTTCGCTCAGTTTCGAACAGCGAAGCTTTAAAGGGGCCCACACACGATCAGTTTAACTGTGCAAATAAAACTGCACAATTGTGTGAACTGTGTGGTGAGTGGGCTACTTCAGTTTTCTCCTCATTTCTGGTCTCAGTTCTCTCACTTTTTTCGTGCAGTTAAATTCAGAAGTTGTTCTTTTTTTCGCCATGGCGGTTACAACAGAAAAATAAATAATACAGTAAAGAGCGAAATATAGTAAAGAGCTGACGTAAGTGGCTAGAAACGAATAGACAAGACTGTGCAAACTGTTAGATTAACTGAGCTATCGGTGCAAAATAGAGTCCCTCACGCAGGATAAAAGCCTGTGTAAAAAAGTGGCAGAACTGCGCATATTCCTTAGTTTATAGCTCAGACATGACATGAAGTGATAAAATGCGCAGTAAAACTGATCGTGTGTGGGCCCCTTTAGACTCAGATTTGCTAATCCCTCTATTTAAACTTCCATCAGTTTTGTCAAGTAACAGAGATAACACAATCTCAAAAACCAATGGCAGACCTAGACACTTCACAGTTATAATAAAGGTGCATCTAAGTATGTTCTTCGCCAGGTATTCCACATTTCAATTAAGTTTGTCAATAATTCCTAGAGCTGCTATTATTATTTCCTCGTATGTCATGAGACTTGACAAACACCCGGCGTTAAATAAATATTCTATCTTGATAACGATTACACAATACGAAAGAAGTGGAACAAACAAACCATTGAAGACAAGGTCAAATGAATCATGTCGTTTGGTTCCCGATAGAGTATCAAGTTTACGCGTAGAGTCCAGCCAATCGCATGCTGTATCAGTGCAGTGTTCGAATGTCAAATACTTTCAAAACAGATTAATGTAGCAGTTAAATATTTCTAATCGCTGACCTTGAAAATTAATACCAATTGCCAAGTTCAAGGACGTCGAGTTTTTAAAGTGAACGGTTGTACATACAATTAATACGGAAATGAATAAGAAATGTTCTCGAGAGCACACGAGGCAGTAAAAAGGTTGATTTCCAGTAAAATTGTTGTGCAATGACAGTGCGTTAGATCTAAGGAAATAGATAGTTTATATTATTTGACAATACGTGTCCTCCAGGTGCCCCTGTAGTTTATCTTGGGACGAAAACGGCCAACGGTTAAACAATGTATTTTACTGACTTTTGCAAGTTATACAAATAAAAACGTGGTAGTAACGCACCTCACGTAAGTCACAGAGTTAGAACCTGCACAACTTTATGGGAAGTTTAAACTGAATCTTTTGAACGACCGCACTACATCGCGTTATCAATCGCACAGCTGAAGCCACTTTTACTTTACTTCCAAGAAAATTTGGCAACCTTCTAATTTTCAGAGGAACAAGCTTTCCACTCCCCCGACCTTTCACCAACTGTCAGATGGTAGGATGATGTAGGAAAGCATCTTCCCGAAGTGATCCATCGACTACCATTGCGAAGCTTCGTGTTAAGTATCTATTCTAACTAGATACGTTAGAAGCATGTAACAACCCATTTTCAACAACATATTCAAAGATCTTTGAAACTTAATGGAGGGCATATAGAACATGTGTATGTTAAGAACTTAAGTTTTCAGATTCCTTTCACTTTGTAAATTGTTCTCAAAATAAAATATTTAAAACTAATACAATTTCAGTACCGTCTATTTTGGTGCAAACTGTTATTACTAAAATAATAGGCCTACACATCAGCTTAAATGAAAGTAAATTTTTGTTTATTCATAATATTTTTATTTACATAAATTTCCGATCTCCAGCTAAGGCTTTCTTATGTTTAACTCATACGAAGTCAGGTACGACAGCTAGTAATAGTTATTTGTATATTTAGGGTCCAAAGTCGCACGAGATAAACGTTTGAGGGGTCACTAAATAAACTTTGCACCCGTAATACACACAACGTTTTTCCTACAGCTACATTTTAAATTAGCGTTTTAGTTCTTAAAAAGATCTGTTTTACTACGCAAAACGTGTTTACAGAGGTTAGTCCCACAACAATCGTAATTTTCAGAACATCCAACATCAGCTGTTTACTTTGCGGTGCGGTAAAGTAAAACAAAGAGGTATAATTACTTGACGCTGAACACGTGTAGTTTAGTTGCGCACTGCTGTGAGTCTGCAAAAACGCACTTTAATAAGTAGCTGTAGGAAAAAAATATTATCTTGACGGCGACACAAATCAGGCGTAAATTTCCACCTGTTAAAAAGTAGGTCAGATAATTATTGAGATGTGTAATTGCGTAATGTAGAACCACGCCTAGATATGTTTTACGTTTATCTGTGGATTTGTAACCTGTATCGGTGTTAACATGCGTCAATGGGTTTAACTATTTACATAAAATGATAAAAACTGAATTAGTCTAACGAGCTAAGATATGACTTTCTATTGAAAAACATCTTTTCGATAATTCCACTAAGCTGTGCGCAAGATTTTGAAAACGTAAAACTAAGATTTATTTCTGCCTGCGTAAGCTGGTGTAAGCATAATGACATAAGGCCGATATCCGACTTGATCAATTTTTAAATGTCTTTGAAAAGTCAGAAAAAACGCTATAACAATTTGTTTCTTATACCAGTTTCTGGAAACATTTTCAATATACTCAGGACCAAATTTGATAAGACTCAAAAGATTGGTTCGTAAAATCCTTGTCCGATTATTGACGTGTAACAAGGATAAAAACATACAAAACCGAGATACTTTTTTTCTTAAGGGCGAAGCAATTTCAACAAATTTGTAAAACACTAACAATGTTCGCTTATAGATGGGGGATAAGCTGACGAGAATCATCATACTGCTTCGACTGTTTGTACACAGTTGTATCTAAACCGTTGTAGAATATCTCTAACGACTCGTTCCACGCTCGACATCTCGTCTCGAGACCCTACACATACACCATACGATACGGTACACCAGACACGACTCGGTCTGAGGTTGGATAAAGTTTAGACCAGAATGGGATAAAATTAATCCATCCTGATCGTCACCAAAAATTTTCTGAATCAGTTGTGATCGTGTAGTTAGTTGTACTAAGTCCCATGACAATCCAAAACAACAAAAATGGACTTGCTTTGTAAATTTTGTTAATTAGTCACGAAAATGCTTAAATGAGTGAAGCCAGAGGCGTAGAACTGTTTGTAAAAAATAAACTAATATATTTATGTTTATTTGATAAACGCAAAATGAAGATTGTTTTGCTAAATTATGTACTATGATGTAACCCACTCACAAAAGGAAAAATACGTTCCTCAGGAAATTCGTATATGTCGAAGAGAGGTTAATTGCCTGATTGCAGAAAGGTCTGACGAAGACTTTAAGTTCAGTGATCAACAGTCTGATGACAAGCTTACAAATTGTCAAACTCACTCCAAGACCCAGACCTTCGGAGTTTGTATGGAATCTTATATGTACGAGTATTTAATTGACTTATCTCTAGTTCATGAGAACTCATGAGAACCACATTTGATTGAAAGTTGTAATTACACATTTCCTAACACATATTACCTAACATATTATTGTAGAAAAATAACATTATCATTAAATGTATGATGGTGGATAAACAGAGGATGTATTTAAGAATTTCCGTAATTGTTTTGGGTTTTTTAATTGAAATTCTCTTTGAAGCAAACACAACACTAATGTAAACCACGTGCTTGTTGCACGAGTTATTTTTTTACTAGTCAGAAAAACATCTTCCACGGGAAATAAATCTAGCTGCATAGTAAAGATGGCAGTTGAGCTCTGTTCACTGTGTTTTCTTCAAAGCATATTAACAGAATGAGGCTACGTATAAAATTAATTATCCGCTATTACTTGCACTCCGTGACCAAACGATGACTAATCTATGCGCTTGCTTTAACACCAACTAATCTGTGTTGGTTTATTTCAACACGAAGATCATTTACTATTGCACTTGTCTACTCTGTGACTTAAACAATCAATTCTATTGCTAAACACATGTCCTCCAAAAGAGGAGTAGTTAGTTGATGCTTTTAAAAGCTGCTTTTTGATACATAAATATTTTAGCCTTGTCCATTTTTACACAAAATTGTAGCTCAGTTAATCAATAGAAAATATAGTGTTGGTGCAAATATCATCACTCGTACACCTTATATCAGGCGTTTAGTCTATTATATTTCACAGTTGCATTTCCATTAAAAGAGTTGGGATGGCGTGTTTCAAACACAAGGACCTCCCAATTTTAACAACGGTTTTCCTTAAAATATTTTAATTTATTTTAATAAAACTTGACATATTTAAAACCATATATACATATACTATTTTATCTAAAATTGGAAAAGAAATATATATAATTTTAAAATTATTATAGCAAAAGAACCCTAGATACTAGTGCTATAATTAATCTATACCTCCCAACAACACGAATTAAATGCGATGAAAGCATGCGCGTACAGTTTTGGTCCAATCGTTTCGATAAACATGATGCTATTTCCGATTGCAATTCGGTCAAAAGCATACGGCTGATCGCTCACAGATCTTCCGGAGCTAT
Organism: Philaenus spumarius; assembly: GCA_018207615.1. Lineage (NCBI taxonomy): Eukaryota > Metazoa > Arthropoda > Insecta > Hemiptera > Aphrophoridae > Philaenus > Philaenus spumarius. Next base: position 154,425 of record JAGFPH010001980.1, read on the forward strand.
ATTGAGCACAGATGTTAACGTTTTCAGGTTAAACTTAGCTTTGTTTAAAGTTAGAGTTGACCGGAGACAATAATAACTGGGGGACGTGCAGTCACAGTTTTCCAAGATGAGAAAATATACTGTAGGACATTCTTAAAGTGATTTTATACGCCAGCATTCAAAATAAAATTACTAATGGCGAACAGATCGTACAATTGCAAAAGAAACGCTAAGATGTAGCCTATATTTTAGGTAGACTGTTTTACTGATTTACAAACAGAAATAATCTGTATAGGTACCATTACACACACTATAACAATTACCCATAATGTGAATATTTCATTCATTATTTCAATCTCAGATACGTTAACCAATCTAAGCCTATGTATCATACATGAAGTTTTACAATTTTTTTATTGGAACTTAATTTATTACAGTTTCCTCTGTTAAATAAAGTAAACCCTTAGTTTGACATATGTTAGGTTAAATCAATTTAAAATATGCTACGTATTTAAGTCCAAAATATTCATACTGGTATCCAGACCAAAAATTTTGTTGAAATAATGAAGCTGATAATCAGCTGTTCCAAAAAAATTACTACTAGGGGCGACCATATCGCTCCGCTCGCACAATTTCATAGCCTATGGTAGACACTTTTACTTATATACAGGGTGTCCTCGAACTCTCTGTACCCCTTTAGTGGATATGTTCCTGGGATCCAAACAAACATATTTCACAATATAAACATGGGTCTACGGAGCTTATTTTTTCGTCTGTCTGTCTGTATGTGTTTTTTACAAAATACCTAATATTTTTGGAAGTAGAAGAGATATTGAGCTCAAACTTTGTATATCTATTTGTTCCCTAACCTTTTATTACTGTAACAAAAATTATAACATTATTTTAAATACTTTCAAAATGGCGGCCTTTTAAAATTTTTAATCAAATATCTCAAAAACCGCTAACTTTACAAAAAAATTACAAGAGACAGAAAAGTTTGCTCTTTTAATGACAAACACAATGGTTTTTTTTATTTTTTCTGTAGCTCAAAGGGTAACAGAAATTTTGACAAAAAAAGAAAAAAAAATATTTCTTGGTAGTTGTCAACAATAACCACAATTACTCTAGAAACAAAACATTTTAAAGTTATTATGAGCTAAAATAATAAGTTATTTGCATAATGTTCCGAGCACTTTCTGAGCTGATTCCACTAGCAAAAAATAATGAAAAAGTTCATATAGGCCTATTCATAGATCCGGGAATGCTTCGTTAGAGAGTTACAGCTGGCGAAAGATTTCACCCGTGTTTCAGATTACTCCCAGAAACGAATCATTATTGAAATACCGTATGTAGGGCGTTAATTAAGGTGTAAAATTTAATTTAATTTACGAGAAATAAGCAGATAAATTTAATAAAATAGGTCCCAGTTCTGTAACTGCAGTAATTGTTGCGATAATTGATCGAAAACTCAAAATTTGGACTCAAAAAAACATGTTTTCTATAGGGTTTTAGTACATTAACTTTGTGTTTTTAATTTTAACTTAAATTTTTTGTTTTTTATTGGCCTATTTTACACAAATATCTTCAGAAATAAAATATCTACAAAATATATTTAATACGTTTGTGGGTTAACCCATTTCACAAATTGCATTCCAATCCGTTCGGTGGTTTTTGAGATTTCGTGATGAGTGAGTGGTATTTGGATTTTATAAAGGCCTACTCTGTATATAGATATAAACAGCAATAATTTATATTGTTACTATAATTGCTAGTTCCGTTCACCAAGTCCTTCGTTTAAGTATACACAACGTACATAACAAAGTAGTAGGTCTTCAGAAAAAGTATTTCGAATAAATTTATCGTTTCTGATATCACAATGACGATTCATAATTAATTATGAGGTTTTTACATATTGTTTGTCATATTTGTTACATAACAGTAAAGTTTTATCTCGTACAGCTTACACTCCTATGTCTGTCGATGTGCTTTCGGTATGATGGAAATAATTATAAATAGACATAAAGGTTGTAACGGAATTTGTTACATTTTTTCCAATTTTCCCCTCAGCTTACTTTTTTTGATTGTAGTTAACGGTTTAGCAGCTAAAACACAAAAGCTCCCACGGGCAGCTTCATTTTGCTTCAGTAAACTTAAATACAGTTCACGTTATCAGAAAACCAAAGCGGGTGTGCAATACCACGCGAGTAAATGCTACGTACGTACTCAGTGTAGTCCAACCTTGAGCATGTTGGCAGTACGCTAAGTATTACGCTCGAGCACAACTAGAATATCGCTTTTAAGCGTATACTAATGGCATGTATGCAACAGTAAGTTTCTGCAGAAAACTCCAATTCAAAATGATCGGATAACAAAAGTATTCTTGATGTTTCCACTGTTCAAATAATTTGTTGCATGAAAATAGCAACCTATCTTTGAGGTAAATGGAGTTATTGATTCCGCGTCCCTTTGTATCAAGACAACGTAAGTTCCTGTTGCTTCAAACTGTAGGACATGTTTTGCCACTGCAGATACTATTATTGTGTTACATCTTTGGTTGCAACTTACTTCATTCCTTCCTTTAGACAGATAACATTGAAATCAAACAAGTATTTACCGTCAAATAATACCCAGCTCTACCCAAGTTTGAATTTGCCAGAATGGCCTTATACCATCAGTACGCCCATGGTTCCACTTAAAAACAATAAACCGTCGATGTTATAAAACGTTCTTTGAGTTTATCTTCAATGCATGTTAAATTCTGTGTAAGGTGTTTACTATAATTTGCCAAAACTGACTAAACGGAATCCTTTGAATGTTTCATTAGATTTGTCTTAATGGTGTGATTTTAGATAACATACTTTCTTTAACTAGTATCACTGTACCATTCAGAAAAACTAAAATAGAAAAAATGCAATTGATACGCTTGTTACGCTTTATCACAAAAATAAAACTAGTCCATACCTGAAGAACTGATGAGCTTTTTAACATCTTCCTTCAAAGACGGATAAAAAGCGGTCATTTGAATTCTCCTCCCCATTCGTCCATAATATAACTCGCTTCAATTAATGCTCACACAATATGTACAATTATAGTAAAGTACATTATATCTACCAGTGCATATATAATTATATAAGGGAATCTGGGTCATGAGGGTGAGGTTGCAGCAAATACTCGTCATTTTTTAAAGCAAGCTGACGATGCTATAGCCCTATTATAAAAAAAATCATTAATCATTTATTTATTATTTCAGAAAATGGAAATTGAAAGCCATACAGTTGGCGCATAATTTAAACGGCCGTTACTTCTCCATGGCATCTTTAAAAAGTTTAGTTTTTAAGATCCTAAACTAAATATTTACGTGTAGTTAAATTGCCTACCCAACACCCTTATTGCAACACTCATACACCATATCGCCGCCGCCATCTTTAATTTATCACCAGAACATAAAGTCATCACAGTTATGTAAGTCAATGGTCAAGTGTCAACAATTGTATGTCTTTTTATTGAAAACATCATCCGATCTGGCTGTACCTAAAATAAAAGAACATAGATCTAGAAGGAGATTAGAATTATCGAAATACTGCAATTTTTTAAATACAATTTATTTAGATTTAATTGAACTACTCCAATTGAAACCTTAGGTGGTTTCGTTGTGTTTCCAATTTACTCAAAAGATTTCTAGCGATTGGGGCCATTAAAATCTACACAATTATAAACAAAATAGTTTTTAAGATTTTAATAAATTTAGACCTAGTATTATTTTTAGAGTTTCGCCCATACACTCATTTGTCTGTCTGTCTATCATAACAGATAAAGTAAATCTGCGGAATGGATAAAAATTAAATTTGACAAGGAAAATACAGAATTCTTAAAGGAGCACTCGTTTGTCCGCCAGTCACAGTCCGTCTTTTCTCAAGACCGAGTAAAGACATCACAATGAAATTTGACATAATTTTAAATTATACTAATCTGCAAATATTCCAATAAACAAAACTCAAAAATACAGCACAACTTTTTGTTAAGCTTAATTACTTACTTTATTTCCGTCACGTGACTTTCTTCTCTCTTTTATGAAGCGTTTCGGAGATTTACTCCATCATCAAGGCACTTATCCCCTTGCGAGGTCGTCAAACATTACACAGAAACACACAAGCATTGAGTATATATTAAAAACTTTCTACGCGTGGGATGCATCCCGCAGGGTGGTCCAAGGATAACTCTTTTTTAAGTTGTCCTTTGACCACCATACGGGATGCATCCCACGCGTAGAAAGTTTTTAATATATACTCAATGTTTGTGTTTGTGTGTTTTTGTGTAATGTTTGACGACCTCGCAAGGGGGATAAGTGTCTGATGATGTAGTAAATCTCCGAAACGCGTCATAAAAGAGAGAAATAAGTCACGTGACGGAAATAAAGTAAGTAATAAGCTTAATTATATTACGTTGACTTGGATACCAAAGAAACATGAATCACAACTTTTTGGTCCAAAGTTTGGGTATGTTTGGTATCCGAAATACATATTGTATGACAATGACGTGTGGAACGTAGTTTGAAAAAACGCCTTATTACAGAATATATATAAAAAAAGTAATTTTGTGATAGGCAATTTTTAAGATCTTGTAATACCAGTTTCTCCATTACAATTTCCGAACGTACTGCACCTAATTATTTTTAATGTGACGTCAGAGGTTCTTCTAACTTTAGTGAAAATGTGATAAAACATGTTTTTCATTCTGGCGATGAACGATAATACTGTATTGAGAGCCGTCACATCCTTTCACTGGTAACGATCACCAATGTATAATTTATTCAAACCATGGTTATTTGTTTAGTTCTTTATATTGTGTATATTATTATTTTGGACGCCTTGCAGTAACTCGCCCTTCTTTGGTTTATTTATTTATTTTACGCGAAACCTCTGTACACTGTAGTAAGTTTGAAATCTGCAACTGCATTCAGAACTAATGTCGCAACTGAACCAGTAATTGTGCGCATTTATTTTCCACTCTACGTTTCCGCGGGATATTGTTAAACAGCAAAGAACTCGGCTATTGCCAAACCGGGGATAATATCGCAGCTCGATATTGCGGGCTCATTACACCTCCACTTCCAACAGTCGAGTACTTTTAGGAATTTACAAATACTTCTGAAAATCCAATAACTTGAAATACGGTCTCAGTTAAGTAGACCTATAACATTGCCAGGTATAGCAGAGTATATTACAGTACTAAGGTATTTCTCGTTGTAAATATTAAACGGATTGTAATAAATCTAATTCAAGGTTGATTTTGTAAGTTTGTATTCTCATTTGTCCAAGTTTTATTGGATATTGGTGTCGTTGTGTCACCAATTTAAAAACAAACAAATAAAACTAAAACTTCATCCTGTTTCTACTTATCTACCCTTTCATATTATAAACAAAACACAATTTTAAGATACTAAGCACCAAGATATCTGACGGACAAAAGCCAAAGACAAAAAAATATTTCTTCTCACCTAAACAAAATATATATTCACATTTACGCACGTCACATACATTAAGAGATTTTTTTAATATTCGCCTTCATTCACTCTAGGGCGGAAATTTTACTGCAAGTCAGTACAATACAAAATTAACCTTTTTGTTTTGTTTTTTAAAATTCTTGTTTATGTTAATCTATTTGGTTTTGTAATGAAATGTCTTTGTTTTTATTACTTTATTGTTACTATGTTTTGATGTTCTGTTTTAGTTATTACTGTTGTTTAATTTTATAATCAAAGTTTATGGTGCTAACTGTTTCTTTTTTATTAAATAATTTTAAGGTGGCTGTTCCCCCCCCCCCACTAACCCCATTTTATATTATATAACTGTTTTAATTTATCTTTGCTTATTTCTGTTATTTTAGTTTCATGTTCCCTTTAGGTGAATTGTGTGCTCCAGAATCCAGACTATGACGACCTAACCGGGTTTGCGCGTGAACGAAAGTACAAAATAATGCACTATTATATTACTTTTGAGCAAAATGGCAGAAAACCTGTTACAGCCTTTCATGATTCCGTTAAACTCAGTAAATCTGTATTCATATTATCATTTTAACTGTGTATTTTGTCTGAAAAATAAATGAAAAAGTAGAGCGGAAAGAACTTAGAACGTGTTTTATGGATGAAAACAAATAGTTCACATAAATACCTGCTCTAAAAGGATTAGCTTCATATACAGCCGATATTTTGTTTTGAACGACAAAAATCATATTTTTTGAATGGCGGTTAGATAAAAAACATTTTAGGCAATATTTGTATAATTATTTTTCTCGATTTTCATACGTAGAGCACTTGGCCTACTGAAAATCTGTTAGTTTTTCCTTGAGGCAAAATTGGATAAAAGTTGCGTGTACATTTTAATATGTCAATTGGAGAAAGCAGGTTAAAAAAATCTCTGGAAAACTCTTATTTTGGGGGGTACCGACGAAATATTAATTTCCTCCGTCCGTTTTTTTACAATTTAAGCATATCAATGTTTCTTGTTCTAACTTATTCAGATTAAAAAAAAATATTTAGACACAAAGTTATGGAAGGGGCTAATACAAATTCAGCCCCGAGCTTCTTAAGGGTCTGCTGTAGTGGCGGCCATCTTTGATTTTTATCCCATAAGAGCAATGTTAAATTTCAAACCATTTATTTCGTTTATTTTGTATCATAAAATTGTTTGCAAAGTCTCATTTTAAGCACAATTACAATACGCATCCGTTTTGCATTTTAGATTCTTTTAAAATGCTTTTCTTTTGTTATGTAATTGACATTTTGTAAGTACAAAGTTTGCATTTTTTTTTCTAACACAATAAAACATTAATAATGAAAAGTAATTTGAAAGCCAGATCCGAAATTTTATAAAGAATATTCAGTTTTTTTTTCAGCACTCAATTACAAAAGATGGATTTATAAAATGGTTTGAAATGAGGCAATGTCAAAGCGCTCAGCTGCAAGAAATTGCACTGTTTAGATACGGTTATAGAGAGAAGAGCTTGCGTTTCCGGTTGCTTTCTCGTTTACTGGAGCAGACCCTTAAGAGCGTCTCTCCAACATGAGTATGGGATAAAGGGCCAACATATCTTGCCCAAGTTTTAGAGTAGGTAAAGGGTGTCCCCGATAAGTTAAACCATTGTCTGAAGAAACTAATTCTTAAATATATTTTCCAATTACCTTTTCACGGTCAGAGGCAAATTAAAAGATTTTCTACTTCATTGAATATCGTTTCTTGTAGCTTTTGTTTGAGGCCAAATCTGTGTTCGTCCGTTTTGTGGAATCAAACTTCAAATTTTTATTTCATTATTATAACCACAAGGAAAACATTTATGTGACAACTGTTAGAAAACTGTCTGCATATTAGTTATCTAATATGTAACTAAAGACGTAACTAAACTAAAGACTAAGACGTAACTAAACATTACTTTCTGCTTAGAATATCCGCAACCAGAGATTTCCGTTTAATGAAATCTGAGATGATACTGCAATGCTTTTGGGACACTTACCCGATATATACGAGCCTCGTTTATATATGCTGTAACCTATATTATAGGTACTGTACTTGTGGTGCGACACATAATACATTTTAAGTTAACAAGCATGCCTTTAATATTTGTTTGAATAAGTCCTATCCCTCAATTCTATGATGCAGGTAATTTAACCATTTCACTCAAATAAGCTTTTATACTGTCCAAATTATCTCGGTGTAAAGTAGTTTATAATCAACGAAAGACAATATGAATAAATTGTTAATATTATTATAAATGTTAAATGATTTGCCAGAGTATAATAGAAAGGATCCGGTCAAACAGGTTGTTTTGTTCGAACGAAAACAATGAAATTTGTAAAAATACAATTAGTTTTAATGAAGTAAATTATACACAACAGCGTTACATGTTAAAAGAGTCAGTAATTACGTTGGACGAGAGTAAATAATTAATCAGAGTTAGTTAGGGCGTGGCTGCAAGTAAATCGTTGAAAAACATTCCTGTTTGAGCGTATCAGCAAAAACCTGACACTAAAGATGCTGCTTTAAGGATCACCTTGCATAAATGCGATAACATGCACTAACGTTAACGCGTTTTGGACACCGTTGTTCCCTTAAAACGTTGTACAACTTTTTAAAATTGTTCTTAAAGGCTATATGCTTTCGTCTTATACCCCATAATTGACAGAATTCGACGGCAACTACTTTTAATAAGAGGTTTATTATGTCAAAACTGAATATATTGAAAGCATTTTTGAGAGTTTAAAAAAACAATTTGCATATTATAAGGTCATACGTAAACATTATAATGCCTTCTTAAAAGTTACTTCCCTGATTATTCATTTATAAATAGAAGTTCAGAAATAATACAGATTACGAATGCATGTTTTAACGACATCGCGTCTTGCGATTTAAGCCAGCTGGAGCGCTCCTAGCCAACCTACAAAAGTCGTCTCGTGCACACGTGTTGCTCAGAGTAGGGGAACGGTAAGTGGGCGATTAGCAGACGCTGAAAGTTATGTTTTCAGTCCAGCATTGTCCCACTTCTCCAAGCGCCACCACAAGGTCTTCTAGGACCAATTTTATTAAAACCACACTGTACACGCGAAGATGTCCAAGGATGTAGAGCCTTGATGAAAGTAGGGGTTTTATACACACACTCTTACTTGAACAATTATCACAGCCGTCGTTTGTAATTTGGTATCTCATTTAATTTAGTCATCCCGTAAAAGCAATTTTAAATTTAAAACCATTTATTTCGTTTATTTTCTACCATACAATTGTTTGCAAGGTTTCATTTTAACTAGTCACAATACGAATACGTTTTGCGTTAACATTGTTTTAAAAATCCCGTTAATTTTTATGTAATTGACATTTTTTAATTACCAAGTTTGCATTTTTCACTTACACAATAAACAATGAATAATTAAAAGTAAATCGCAAGCCGGATTCGCAATTGTTTAAAGAATGTTTAGTTTTTTATCATCTCGCAATTACAAAAGACAGATTTATAAAATGATTTTAAATGAGGCATTGTCAAAGCGCACAGCTGCAAGAAACTCAACTGTTTGGATACCGCTATAGGGTGAAGTGCTGGAGTCGCCGGTTGCTTTAGCATCAGATGTCTTTTTTAACAAATTATAAAAATAATGAAAAGGAAATGCGATACTGGGATCTCAACTACGCAATCTACTGAAAACATTTTTCGTAACATACGAGTTGCTTTAACAGTATTCGCCTACACCTACACAGAATAAAGGCTCCATATTTTAATTTTTAATACTTAATAACGGGACTTGTGTATTCTCGAATTTTCACGGATTTCCGACAAATGCTCGCCTCATTTGTCTAAAAACTAGGTTTGCTCGCCATTAAGGACTACCATAAATAAAATATCATGCTTCAACCAAATCTTAAACCACACAAAATAACGGTTATCGTCTGGGCTAGGGCTTGGTATAAAAATACTAAACTTCTAATTAGCTTGACCAGTATACCATTTAAATTCTGCGTCGTTTCAAAGCAAACTAAAGCGAGGAAAACAGCGAACAGTAGCAATCCGTCACATTGCAATTGTAAGTTTTTTTATCAGACATTTAGTAAAATTTTAAAATATACAATCGATAATTACCTATCTATAATGGAGTATAAAGAGATATTTAATCAATTACAATTTAAAATTCACATTATATCCGTCATAGTCTGCAATGAGCTAGCTCAAATTTAATTGTTGAAAACTGTAACTAAAGATACAAGACATTCTTCTACACAGGCGTCTTATTGGAATAAATTGCAACAAGCTTGAGTGAATAAAAATCTCAGTATTGCCAAGTTGAACGGAAAATTTAGAGGAAAACGGCTACTATTGTTATGTTTATTGCCACTTAGCAAAATGGCCGTGATGTTAAAGACGTCGTCCAGCCTCATACCGCCTGCGATGATTTACCGGCGCTATACTCCCCCCTCCCCCGGGCTTTATTATAATAAGAGATATAATATTGTAGCATTTTTTTACAAAATTGGAGGTAGTAAAATAAAACTATCTAGCATATTAAGTGCAAAGGAATTTATTACTAATTGCACTGCTACAGCATGGTCCCTTGAAGCTAAATTTAAAATACTAGCTCGTAATATTATTTAATTTTACAAAAATATACATAGGCCTATATTGTTTATATCTTGCGTACATCCATCCACAAAAAAAGTTTTAAAATGTGTCTTCTTAATGAATACAGAATTGACAAAATACACACACACACATTCACAAATATGCATGTTTCTGAATAATGTGTACGATTTACTGAAGGTCTAGAGATAAAGACTGACCCTACAAGAACACCACTTGCATTTGCTCGTCATTACACTTTGTCAGTGAGTAAAGAAGCGAAGACATGTGATCAAGTAAACAAGGGAATTCAATTATTTAAAGGATTGCCAACAGGTGTAAATGATAGACTTGGCATGACGGCAGGTGATTTGCTTCCCACGTGAATCAATCCAATATCCTGCGCGATATTCCTACAGGTTCTTGCCTTCCAGCAGACTTTAAATAAACAACGGGATCCTTCCAAGACCTTACTTGTACTGTGGGATAAAATGAGAAAGTAACAAAACAAAATACAATTTAACTAGTGCAGCTAGAGTCTAACCAGGAGTGATTTATTCACATTTACAATAAGTACATTATATTAAATTAATTGTTATAAATAATTAATTCCTATAATAGATTTATCTTAGCAGATCTTTTTATATCTGAATCGTATAGAAGCTCTATAACCTCCCGCACTTGGTACTGAAACTTTCGTTACTATTATTGTCCTTATGTTAAAACATTAGTTGCAGCAATAGATTCCTAATTTTACTATCTATTTTATAATAATTATTAATATAGTAATTTATCAAAAAATATATTCTACACATTTTCTTAATTTCAAATCAAATCAGATTTGACGGCATTTTCCGAAACATTTTTTATGTGTCGAGCAAAAATTTTAATGGTGAGAATGTTTCTTTTCCCCATTTAATAATGTTCCTAATTAAATTTTCAAATTTAAATCTGTTATCAATTTGTGCGTGGTACTTTAAATGGACAAATATTAATAAAACTCCAATTAAAATGTGTACCTAAAAACAACCTCATTTATTCAGACCATTAGTCTATTCTGAAGAGGACAAGAACATAGATAGCACTCACAACAGGATAAAAATACCAAATAATGTCTTTTATCAATAAATTAATTTAAAATAAACGGTATCAGGAAACTGACACATACTTTCTCCCTCATTATAGAAACTTAATAAAAAAATACTATTACCAATTTATTGTGATTTTTTTATTTTTAACAGTCATTTTCCCATAAAAATCCATAAAATAATGCAAAAATCAACTTTTCCCAAAAACGGCTCGAACGATTTTGATTAAAATTTTACAGTTTATAGTACTTTAGGTCCCTAATAAACTATAAAATTTTAATCAAAATCGTTAGAGCCGTTATTAATTTTTCCGTTATTTTATGGGTTTTTATGGGAAAATTAACCTTAAAAATAAAAAATTCACAAAAATGAAAAAAACGCCTGGAGATACCGTGAATTAGTACCTCCATACCAAATTTCATCAAAATCAGACGACTGGTTTACGCTCTAGGTCTGATAACATCCACACAGACACACAGACATCACTCCGAAAACCACTTTTTTAGGTTCAGGGGGACCCAAAACGGATATTTCCACCAAAAACTCAAACTCGAAAATTTTGACGAATACAATACTTTCTCCATATACTATGGTATAGGGGGAGAAAGTAAAAACGGTATCAGGAAACTGACACATATTTTCTCCCTCATTATAGAAACTTAATAAAAAAATACTATTACCAATTTATTGTGATTTTTTTATTTTTAACAGTCATTTTCCCATAAAAATAATGGAAAAATCAACTTTTCTCAAAAACGGCTCGAACGATTTTGATTAAAATTTTACAGTTTATAGTACTTTAGGTCCCTAATAAACTATAAAATTTTAATCGAAATCGTTAAAGCCGTTTTTGAGAAAAGTTAATTTTTCCGTTATTTTATGGGTTTTTATGGGAAAATTACCCTTAAAAATAAAAAATTCACAAAAATTAAAAAACGCCTGGAGATACCGTGAATTAGTACCTCCATACCAAATTTCATCAAAATCGGACGACTGGTTTAGGCTCTATGTCTGATAACATCCACACAGACACACACACAGACATCACTCCGAAAACCACTTTTTTAGGTTCAGGGGGACCCAAAACGGATATTTCCACCAAAAACTCAAACTCGAAAATGTTGACGAATACAATACTTTCTCCATATACTATGGTATAGGGGGAGAAAGTAAAAAGTGAAGATTGTAATTTTATTGAAAAATTACTAGTTTATATTTTAAGATAAAACTTTGAACGCTACTTTTAAACGAGTTTTACAACAATAACTCTAACAGTAGCAACAATATATCCCTTGAGTATGACATACAACATACGACAATTGCATGTATACCCTCTATCACTGCGATGACAAACTCTATCCATTGAAATTTTTACGTAAATATTGTAGTAGAATTGTTGAAAATAATCGAAAGCAGAAGAACAGTTAACTACTCATATATCCTGACTAAAAAGAGCTTAAAAGCGAGTCAATCACTGTTTGCTTTATTTCCACCGTCTTACTACAAAAGTCTGGTATGTGTGAAAGTCTTTAAGCAATGATACGAGCAGAGAGGCAATGGACCGAGATGAGCTACTGGTTCTATTCAGTTTTTGCTTCTTTCTAGTCAAGTTTGTAAAGATAATTAAGTTTATATTACTTCTAGTTGGTGAATTCATCCGTTAGCCTACTTCATTCGTCTTGACTTTTTTAGGCTTGGGATCCACGGATTAATTTTTGCCTCTTGATGTTCTTCACCACTGATGTTTCTCGAGCAGGGATCCAGCAATGGTTGTCACACCATTTCAGAAAAAATGTATATTGCAGGTGCATTCCTTTCTGTTTTCGTGTTGCAAAACGATTTTTATAAATTTGTATTGTATCCTGTTTAAAAATTGCGGTTTTTGTTGGAAGCCTCACGCCTTTGTTCGCGTTTGCAAGCATTTACGATTTTCTAAACTATTCAACATTTGAAATAACCTGCATTGTGTTCAATATATTCTGGCCTATAAATCAAAGTCCATTTGCCTATCTGATATCAATCTTTGTATTACACTGTAAAAGCTATTGAACGCGAGTGAACGTAATTCAACTTTCAAAGGGCAATTTTTCAAAGAAGGAACAGTTTATCAGCCTAAATTTCTTCTGTGCTTTCATAATAACACTATAGTTACTTTATATCAAATATATCAATGGTGAATAGCTTACGCTTTAAAAATTAAATCGTATTAAAAGTCCAATTTAAAATTTTTTTTAGCTGCAATACAAATTTTAAAAGCAAGTAAACATCTAATAAACGGTACCAGGAACTGGCACATACTTTCTCACAAACACATTTAAATTACTAAACAGATTCACTGTGACTTGTAGGGTGGGGTAGGAGTTTTTTTATTAAAGTTGGAAATTAACTAATAAATATTATTATTATCTAGAGAGAAAACTATTCAATCGATTTCGAAAAAATTCGCACCAAACACGTCAATTAGGTCTTTATAGATGCACGTAAAAAGGTTTTGAATTTTTTTTTAAAACCCGCTTTATGGCCAAAAAACCCCCAAAAATCAGTTATTATTATTATTATTAGCTAAACGAGAATTTTTAGAAAGATGCGGGTTTTTGTATATGGTAGGGCACATTAAAGGCTACAAATAAGCCAAATTTTATCAAAATCGTTAGAGCAGTTTTTTTTATAAAAAAATAACTGATTTTTAGGGGGTTTTGGCCAAAAAGGGGGTTGTTTTTCAAAAAAATTTCAAAACCTTTTTTAGTGCATCTATACAGGTCTACTGGACATGTCTGGTGCAAATTTGGTTGAAATCGATCAAATAGTTTTCTCTCTAGCTTTGTATACTTTTATTGAAGTAGGCGATTAACTAATAAATATTATTATTATTAGCTAGAGAGAAAACTATTCGATCGATTTCGAACAAATTTGCACCAAACACGTCAATTAGGTCTTTAAAGATGCACGTAAAAAGGTTTTGAAAAAATTTGAAAAACATCCCCCTTTATGGCCAAAAACCCCCAAAAATCAGTTATTATTATTATTATTAGCTAAACGAGAATTTTTAGAAAGATACGTGTTTTGTATATGGTAGGGCACATTAAAGGCTACAAATAAGCCAAATTTTATCAAAATCGTTAGAGCCGTTTTTTTATAAAAAAAATAACAGTTTATTGGGGGTTTTTTGGCCAAAAAGGGGGTTGTTTTTCAAAATT
>JAGFPH010001980.1:168883-206699 GCA_018207615.1 Philaenus spumarius
TAGCTTTGTATACATACAGACAGACATTTTGTAAAAACCACTTTTTTGGACTCAGGGGGTCCCAAAACGGATATTTCCACAAAAATCTCAACATCGATTTTTTTTGCGATCACTTTGCGATCACTATACTTTCTCTATACTATAGTATAGTGAGAAAGTAAAAAGTGCACACGTAAAGGCGTGGACATTTGTATTGCAGAATTGAACACCAAAGAAAGATATTAATAAAACCGTATTTTCCGGAAATAAGTACGGTAGTTAGCATATCGTCTAACTTCCTATTTAGAAGTTCAGATAATGTTGTATTTGTATTTTATTTATCTAGCCTTGCGAGATGGGTCCTGTATTTACCGGCCATCCTGCTTGGGAGGGGGGAGAGAAGGAGGATTATACGTAATCACAGATTATACTGGATGGATCTGATGAGGGGAGGAGCACATGGCTGAAAACTCTAGATAGGTGAGACATAAGAAAAATGGTGGTAGGTATTCTAAAATGGTAGGGTATTAGTGTCTTGCATTGTAGACTAAAAAAGTCCTTAGCAATTCTGGGCGAGAGGAACTCTCTCAATTGCAATCGGTGCACATAGATAAACATTGTTGCTCCTTGCGGAGGATACGGTCGCATAAGAAATGAGACACTAGGACGAGGATATTCTGTAAGAGGAAACTGAAGTTGGTGGGAAGTAGAGGAGGGGACGTTAGTTCCCTTAATAAAAAGTTGGATGAAAGGGCCCTTGCGGTTTAATTACGAAATGTATTGCCCATCTCAGAACAGAATAACTTGGCGAGACAAGCCCAAACCATTCATGTGTGAGACACTTTTTACTTTCTCACTATACTATAGTATAGAGAAAGTATAGTGATCGCAAAAAAAATCGATGTTGAGATTTTTGTGGAAATATCCGTTTTTGGACCCCCTGAGTCCAAAAAAGTGGTTTTTACAAAATGTCTGTCTGTATGTCTGTATGTATGTCTGTATGTATACAAAGCTAGAGAGAAAACTATTCGATCGATTTCAACCAAATTTGCACCAGACATGTCCAGTACGCCTGTATAGATGCACGAAAAAGGGGTTTGAACAATTTTGAAAAACAACCCCCTTTTTGGCCAAAAAAAACCCCAAAAAATCAGTTATTATTTTTTTATAAAAAAACGGCTCTAACGATTTTGATAAAATTTGGCTTATTTGTAGCCTTTAATGTGCCCTACCATATACAAAAACCCGTATCTTTCTAAAAATTCTCGTTTAGCTAATAATAATAATTATAATAACTGATTTTTGGGGGTTTTTTGGCCATAAAGGGGGTTGTTTTACAAAAATTTTCAAAACCTTTTTACGTGCATCTATAAAGGCCTAATTAACGTGTTTGGTGCAAATTTGTTCGAAATCGATCGAATAGTTTTCTCTCTAGCTAATAATAATAATATTTATTAGTTAATCGCCTACTTTAATAAAAGTATACAAAGCTAGAGACAAAACTATTCGATCGATTTCAACCAAATTTGCACCAGACATGTCCAGTACGCCTGTATAGATGCACGAAAAAGGGTTTTAAACAATTTTGAAAAACAACCCCCTTTTTTGACAAAAAACCCCCAAAAAATCAGTTATTATTTTTTTATTAAAAAACGGCTCTAACGATTTTGATAAAATTTGGCTTATTTGTAGCCTTTAATGTGCCCTACCTTATACAGAAACCCGCATCTTTCTAAAAATTCTCGTTTAGCTAATAATAATAATAATAACTGTTTTGGGGGGTTTTTTGGCCATAAAGCCGGTTGTTTTAAAAAAAAATTCAAAACCATTTTACGTGCATCTATGAAGACCTAATTGACGTGTTTGGTGCATTTTTTTCGAAATCGATAGAATAGTTTTCTCTCTAGATAATAATAATAATATTTATTAGTTAATCTCCAACTTTAATAAAAAAAACTCTCCTACCCCACCCTACAAGTCACAGTGAATCTGTTTAGTAATTTAAATGTATTTGTGAGAAAGTATGTGCCAGTTCCTGGTACCTTTTATTATATATATGATACTTCGTTAGAAGCTTCAGACTTGATCGAACGAGATCATAAATGAACAGGTACATCTGTTTGGACAAGATGTGCAAATCTGTTTAAATAAACATAAAATAAATACCGAATCCAACAATTTTTTTTTTATAAACCTGTTCACCCAATATTGAAAACTTCCTCTATGGAGCCTGATACATGCCTAACTAAAACTACTTCCACAACTTGAAAGGTAATTATTATTTAGTCTTGCTTTTCCAATGGTTTTAGAGACAATACAGGGAAGAAAATAAGCGAGTAATAGTATGATTAAAACATTGGATGAAGACAAAATAAGCCTGCTTATTAATGCAGCTCAAGGCCAGATACACTTAATTTGCTACGGTAATTATGAAATCAAATTTGCGAATCGCCTTTAACAGTAGTTGAAATAAAAGCCACTTTAATCGTAAAATTAATGATAATTTTAAAGTCCTCGGTCACAGAGGAACTGTCGAGATTAATGTTTACTAAGAATATTTAGTATATTGTGAAATCGGATCGGAAATGAGGACCTTCTTCACCAGAACGCACCACAAAAAGTGGGAATGAAAATAGAAACCAGGGAGTGGGGTTACATGTTGCATACACTTTGGGAATCACCAGGAACCAACAAAGTCGGATCGAGACCCGCTCAAATATGAAGAAGCTCAATCATGGAAGGACTAAGAAACGGTGGAACAACAAGGAACAAATCAAAAAATAAACTGAACAACGGCTTTTATTTAATAATTCCAACGAATATAATAATATAATCATCAAAGAACGCTAATGAGGATAAATGTTTACTGTTTGATGCAAATTCGAAATTGTTTTGACCTTTTAACAAATTTGGGTCAATATTTATTTTCACTTTTTTGTAGGGAAGGAAGTAGAAATAAAAAAGTCGCACAGAAAAGCCTTCTTCAATAAGCTGGAGTCGATCCTATAACAGCCTTGTACCAAAGCTTATTTAAACCAAATATTCCTCAAATTGAGCTAACACTGTTCCCTATACACTTCATAATTTCAATTCCAATAGTTCATCATTTTGGTTAAATTGGTTTAAAAAAAGAATAACACTATTATTCTATTGTATAATAAATCCATTCGGCAGAGACATAGAAATCATGATTTTGTAAAGATCTAAATTTCCTATTTACAAAACATAGCCAAGATAAAAAAATGCATAATGGTAACACTACAAAACCGACCAACAAATTATCCACACTCAACTCGACTAAAATAAACTTATTCAGCGAATGAATAATGCAGGGTTCCTGCAGCAGTCCACTTCCTTCTCTCATAATCTAAAAATAAATCGAAGGAATGCTATAACGAAATCTGTCGGCCGAGAAAGGAACTTAGTTGCACTAAGAAAGTCCAATTCATGGGAAGGTATTTAGAAAAAGCCAAGGGCGGTCATTGACCTCCTGGAACTCCTCCTCCACCGTGCACCGTTACTGGAGACTTGCTATATGGTCGTGTATTCGCACAAACTTTCTCACGTAACACTACACATTACTAAGTAGTCAAGCACGTTTTAATTACAACAGCTGATAAAACCCGAACGACTTGGCAAATGTAGCAATTTCAGGTTATCCGTAAATACCACTATTTTCGATCTTCACTTTGTTTTAACAGAGTGTCTGGTAATCCTCAGGGCTCAGCATAAGATACTTCACTGTTTAAACTTCATAAACTACTATATTTGTACTTTATTGGTACAGAACTTGTTTAAAAAAATAGATACAAATGACATAATGATACACAAATGTGATACAACTGATTATTCAGAAACTACTATCACAACTGCTATCAATAAAAAATTTGAGAGTAATTAATGTTGATAATGAATGAAAATATAAACTTTAATCACATACACGTTTCCTTCTGATAAACTTTGTTGTTTGTTCTACACTTCCTGGTATTTATAAATTTAACTCTTCTTAATACCAGAACTTTTCTTCTTTATTATTTAACTCTTCAATAATTAATAATAAAAAACATATCATTTGTGTAATTTACATCGTCTAATGTCTATATTATTGACAATTTTAATTATTTTTTAAAAGCAAGTACAGTTGATTTTTGATGAATCTGTGCATTAAAGACATACGATAATACAGTTTCACAACGGTTAGCCTTATTGGGCGTTACTTGAATATACTTAACGACAAAACCTATATGGCCAAATAAAGCTAACTATTGTGAAATCGATCTTATTCATTTGTGTTTTAAATAAAAACTTCTTAGCGTCAGCACAAACTACTACTCTATACTAAATAGAGTACTGTAATGCATTAGACAATCCATAGGCCATATATGTATTATAAGTATTATTTATTGCAGTTCATTTAACTAATTTGTGTACTGTCAATTCAAATTCATAAATTAGCTGAACAAAACAAAGAGAAGAAGCATAAAGATAACATTTTAGGAAATGCCGGCATTTAAAAGTTATATACCGATACAATTTTGAACAAAAAACTTAATATAAACATTGTCATACACAATTCACACTTGGAAGTATAACATTTTTGATGAGGAATGAAAATGTTAGTTACGGGAAATGTTTCTACTTTCTAGACATTATAAATAGCAATCATTTTTTATGAAATAATACAAAATATACGTTAAATCACTTCATTTCCATAAAATTAACTACTATTTTGTATTGAAATAAAACATCATTGTTACTTTAGAAGTAGAATCTTGAGTTGATGTAACATAGGCCCTAAGCATTTCTATGAACAATTTTACATGTGCGCCTGTACAAAAAATAATTTTTGTACATATTTTCAAAACGTCGGATTTAAAAAAATTTATATTCAATAGTATTAATAATAAATATACTAAATAATTGACAACAAACGAAATTTTATAGTTTTTTTTACAACAAACAAAACATGGCTTGATTGGTTTCTTTGTATTTCAAAAGACTCCCAGTTATCGACACAAAACATTAAAAAATAGTTACCAGTAAAATTCTGGTCAAAGGCTACATTTTTTTAAAATAAACTAGGAAATAGATTGATTTTTTTACTATCAGAATTCTAATCAAATTCTGATTCTAGACTAACTAATCTTGGTTGTAAACAAGCAGCTTAAAATAAATTAGTAGTTTATCAATAACTCGATTGACGTTTGAACTTAAAAAAGCTTGTCTCTGAAAATAAAATTAAAAAATAGTTTTTCTTTGAATTTTTTTATGATTTTAACGGGTTTCGTTGTGTTTTAAGTTGGTTATATTTAACATTTACCATTTTGGAAACATAGGAAAACTTTTTTTTTACAATAGTTAAAACGTTACTTAGTCTGGAAGCGAAATGTTTTAGGACCTGATTCTAGTATTTATATGAACGGTTTTCTTTATTATATTAACAGTTGCAATCACCTTGAACGAGATTGGGAAGCCAACTTAGTGATTAAAAGAAACAGGAAACAAAATTGCGGAATAGACTAATCTATGTTTCCCATGTAAATATTATTTAATTTACTACCAGAAACATGACAGCACAGCACTATACGGGAGCGTGTCATCATTTCGACAATTTGCCCGCCTTGACACACTTTTATCAAACTTGATTTAATTATTCAATCTCGGCCACCTGTTTTTATCGTAAAATCAACAGGAATGCAAACCATCTAATCGTAAAAAAGTTTGATGAGTGGTGTTATTTTACGTGACCTTCTGTAGAGACGTTAGATTATTTGTAAATCGTCAATAAAGAATTCTACCGTCGTCATTTTTAAGTGAAACTTCTTTAACTCTGGAAGAATAATTTGTCTAGGCGCTAATCAACGTAATTTGTTTTTCCTAGCGTCTTCACTTTATGCCGGCCTAGCGCACGAAGACGAACCTGTGTTTATAGGTTACAACTGTAAATGGACGACCACTCTAACCACAGAGGATATAAGTAATCTCTAACCACTGAGCAACGTTGCTTCCGTATCAAAACTAAAATCGCTCTCAAAAAGTAGGATGTTATAAACAGCCCAGTTCATAATAAAGCCAGTACAACGTAAAACTTCAGAACACGAACGAACAAACCCAATTTACATTTTTGAAATATTTCTGCGCTTGGATTATGTTTTTCAACCGTAATTTCGATTAATGCCCGGACGAAAATGATTCCTATAGTTTGTCCAAACAGCCGTGCGCTCTGAACCATAAAATCGAAGTAAAATCGACCATTTTTCTCTAATTACTGAACTCCTGAGCCCAAACATGGTACAATTGTGACAACTCTAGTCTGTTTTACGGTCAGTAGATTACAAAATCATAAATTTGACTACTTAAATATTGACTACACTTAAGAGGCCTTCAGAACAAAGGATGGTTAAGTAAATATGCTTGTGTTAGTTTTATGTTTTATAATATTATTTTATTGATTTATTAGTTATTGTACAATAATATTGCAAAATGAATTTGTAATTATTTGTATTTTACTCTTAGTATACGTTCACTGTTATATTGATTCTGATTTAGTTTCTTTGTTTTTTGCATACGTTTGAAATCACTACTAGGATTACTGTAATTATGTATGTTATTGTGGTCGTGCTAATTCAAATAAAATGTAGAATTGTATCTTTGACTGATAGGACAGATTGTTCCGTTAAATTGTTAACAACTGCCTAATCTAGTCATTTAGCTTGAAACCTTTCTAAAAGCTAATTTTCCATGTGTGTTTATGAGACTGAGTATGTTTTACGTGGATAATTTGGGCTAAGAATTTTTTTTAAACATTCCGAGATTATAAGAGTTTAAAAAAATGATTACAAAAACAAATCCATAGAAAGTTACTAAAATATTTTTAAATTCCTTCCGATTTCCAAAAAGTTGCAGAATTGTGCGAATTCTTTCTGGAAATGGTATGATTTTTAAATATTATTTGAGTACCTAATAAAACATTTATTGAACTATTAAAACCTTACGGAAAATGAATATGGCAACTGTAATAAATTCACTTTATAATATTACAAGGCATCAGAATGGCGTTGTGGTTAAACACACTCATCGAACAATTTTGCATACGCTCGAGCTTAGTTACTGAAGGACCTTAAGCGGAAACATGCGTAACCTACTTAAAAAAAACATTTCTCGTATACGATAATTAACCTATTTCAACAAAACGTGACGTAGTTTAAAAGTACTCCTTACTGATTAAATCTACACTTAGAGGTTATATATTATACCAGACAGACTCACCAACAGAAATAAAGTAAAAGGGAGAGGACAATAGTAAAATCACAAGAAGTATGGGGACAACAATTAATAGGCCTAGACATGTCACCAATGTAAATAAAACCACAACAAAACCTTCAACCTGTTTGAAATACAATATTCTAATCCCTACTATAAAATCATATTGGCATTGTAGGTTATTACATTAAAAAAACAAACATATTTTTAAGAGTTAATTTGCACCGTTTTTCAACAGGTTTTAGTACAGTTTTAGTTTAATACAATTATATAAATAGTTCTAAAAAGTATCAGATTCGTGGATATTTTTTACACCTTTTTAGGAAATTGTCAATTCCAACTATTTTGTATTCAGCTACTCCAAAACTTTTAATTACACTTTTCTTGCAAAAATGTTGTTCATAACTAAACAAATCTCAGGAAGAATTATGGAACAATCAATCAAAACACATTTGGGATTTAGGCTAATCTTAGTCGTTGTTGACAACTCTGCCACAGAAGTTACGTTTTTTCTACCGATATCTCTGTTGATCTTTCAGCTACATGTGTTCATGTTTAAAGACATACAAACATGTTTTTTATGTTTTGTCATAAAAAAGAAAATATATTGTATTTTGCACATTTTCTATTATTATGTTAACAATTATTGTTTACATATTCGTCGTTCGATGTTTTAAACGGCCGCCAGTTTAAAAAATGTATACTATGAAATAAAGTCCTTATTTCTGATATACTTGTAAAACCAGCATAAAAATACGTATACCAAATTTGTTATACGTTTCTTAAGTTTTTGGTAAAATTACAAGTTAGAGTTACTGAAGTTCGTTCTTTAAATAGTGTTTACTCCTTGGTACGGTTTGGAATGGTTTACCAAAACACTACATAATCACTACAACTGTTTTTGGTAAACGGGTTTGCAACAGTTTATCCATTTTATTGTCCCTATCTTCTCTTTAAACCATTCTTTTTTATATCTACATAAAGTAAAAAAAAAAAGAATTAAAGATAGAGAAAGATTTTATAGTGTTTTAGATGAAATAGATAAGGGAAATTCTAATCAAAATCGTCCAGAATAACTAAATATTTTTCTACAGCACCGATCGAGATGCGGTTTTCGGCATTGTATTCGGAGAAGTCTCAGGAAAAAAGTGCATTTGAACATGCATAAAGTGCATCTAAAAGTTCATCATTTCCCGTAATTTATAAAAATTGTTTGAATTTATGAAAACTTATCAAAATTTGTATACTGGGGTTTTGGGGGTCGCAGATTCCGAATCTGCCCTTTAAAAATATGTCCAACCCCCATGGGGGCAGGGGGGCTCTTCGGCAAAAAATCAAAGAGCTCAGTAAATCACTCGAAAATATACACTCGGGGGTTATTGAGGTCGGTAATTCCAAATCTGCCCTTCAAAAATATGTCCGATCACCCTGGTACCCTCCATGTGAGTAAGGGGGGCACTTCAGTAAAAAATTTGAAGGCCCACTGATCGATTCTACTGCAATGAGAATGCTTCACTTTGTTACTTTTTGCCGAAGTTCCCCCCCCCCGCCCCATGGCGATCCCAGAGTGGTCAGACATATTTTTCAAGGGCAGATTCGGAATCTGCGACCCCCAAAACCTCTGTACAAAATTTTGGTAAGTTTTCATGAATTAAAACAATTTTTATAAATTATGGGAAATGATGCACTTCTAGATGCACTTTATGCATGCCCAAAATTCACTTTTTGTCTGCCGACAAGGTATTATATGTAGACTTTTTTCCTGAGACTTCTCCGAACACAATGCCGAAACCCGCATTTCGATCGGTGCTGTAGAAAAATATTTAGGATTTATTGTCTAATTTACACACTGTAGGCCTAATATATACAAATTTGAGCAGTTCATTAGTGGTATACCTAACAGTCTTTGTACCTGATTTATTAAAATTTTCAGGTTAAAACCATATAGAAATAAATTTATTCATTAATTTGACTCAGTAACTTTAGAAGGACTTAATTCACCCTTTGGAGCAGAAATCCAATTCACAAACCCCAGGAGCCGTAACTCTTAGGCCTGGGCTACGATAGAACCGGCGAGCTGTTGGCGACGGGCGGTACGATCAGGAGCAACCGACGTGGCACCGAGCGGCGAAGGGTGTCTACTATACAAACGGTCACATTATCAACCGCTGGCCCATTCTGCTCAGTCGACGAGATGATGCCGGTAATAATGTGTAGTGCGAAGGAAATATTAAATGAGATCCACTTTTTATCGTTTTTAAACTTAAGTTAAGATCGCGTTTTTGAGGAGCAAGTTAAGATCCCAAAAAAAGCGTTAGGGAGTGGAATGTAGGCCTATTTATCTTCAACCATAGACCTAAGTGATATTAAATTGTGTTCATAAATTCAGGAGTAACACGGGGAGAGAGTATTTAAAAAAATATATACTTCCAGTGAAAGTTTTAATCCTTCTTAGGGTTTAAGCAGTACATAAATATTTCACCAAAATGCAAAATTCGGAAAGTATACTAACCGCAAAAATTTTCACTTTTTTGTTTACAGTCGGGGTTTTTTTAAATTTTGTAATAAGTTGCAGTTAGTACCTAATGTCATGAACGCATAAATATCGAAAAATACTTAGCTTCGCCTTTTTAACCTATGTCTTATGTTTGGCGGAAGTAAGGAGAACATTACTTGCTGGTCGAGCGGCAGCCGAAAAATGATCTAACTGGGCTTGCGGTAGCGGTAGCGTAGCCAGCCACCCACCCATGTATCGGTTAGAACATTTTCCAGCGCCGACGCCGCTTGCACCCGCTCTCCGCTACTATCGTAGCTGAGGCCCTAAACAAAGCGCAGTCGGGATATTGTTTTAAATTCACTTTTTTCTTTATTTTGATCAGAGGAATATGCCGGTAAAGCTGACAGATTCCTTGTGAAACACCCTGTACTATATATATATATATATATAGAAGACAAATGTATTAATTGAAATCAACAGTAATGTGAGTCGTATACGCAGGCACAGACTCCGCGTAAATTACGTAGTAGCTTTGAATGTTTGCATGTTAATTAAATCTAGATAAAGTTATTATTGCATTAGAACGGATAGCGAGGTAAAACATTGTTTGCAGTTAGAATAACCGGAAGTACCTTCCCGCTATGTAGACAATCATCAGACCTTGGTTACATACCGTATACTGTGTGAATCGGTGTCTGTTCCGACTGCCCGAAAATAAGCGGTCGATGCTACCAGAACAGTTCGTGTCTGGAATTCAAGAGAACGCCGCGTCCTATTTGTGTGAACACTTTGTGCTTAGTTATTATTATACTAACTAACTAAAGTATTTGATGTAATATTGCGTAATATTGATTTTTTTTCAGAAACCTTTTCTTTAAACAGCTAGAACTAATAAAGTACGAAAATATACGTTTGTAAAGTGTTACTTCTGCATCCAAGACGAATAAGTGTTTTTTAAACCGAATGAATGGCAAAATAATGTACTAGCGTACAAATTACGAACAAAGCAGATCCGGCATTTTAAAACTAGTAGTTTTGTGAACATCGCGAAAAAATCTGCTCTTTATTGCAGATTTGTACGAAAAAGGTTTTGGTCTAATAGGGATGATTCTCGAAATATATGGTATAGTATTAATTTAATGTTTGATAGATATCAAACTGGGATGGATAAAGGCATAATCCTCGTTTCAATCAAATAATGCCCAAGACTTATCAAATCGATTTGCTAATTATTTAGCATCTGTTTATTCCAATCACAACGCAAATTTTCTGAATACGAATGTGTCTTTTCATAAACCTCTTTCGTCTCGGTCCACATTGTCCTCTTGAAATATCGACTACATCGGTAATATAAAATTGCAAATCTCAATGTAAATTTTTCACAAATAATCACAGAACCTATTACAAAGTTGGTAATTTTTTAATTTCTAATTTTGTTTTCCCTTAACCACCATTGCAATTGCGTAAAAAAATGACTCGAGAAATAAAAATTATTGCACACTGCGTTGTAAACGCCTTCAATGAATATTCATGTAAAATTTGAAGAAAATCGAAAATTGATGGACGAATTGCCAAACGGTCGATATAAAATTGGTAATGAATAGGCCGTATCCTAAAACGAATCTTTTAAGTGCTTTTTACGACTTTTCTACTTTAGCTTATAACTAATTTGTATAAAGGTTTCTAAAAGACATTTCACACAAATTAATTTATTCCTTATGTTTATAATTTTGACTAAACTAAATTTTGAAATACACCTTAACTTAGTTTTATTTGCTTCATTGTATCAGTTTCGGGGTTGTTTCTTTCGATTAAGATCTTTTTACAAATTACAATTTTATAATTTATGTTGAAATAATGATGTGTATGCTTTATTACAATTTGTTTAACGTTCGTTTTATTGGATTACTTTACCAGTTTGTTTAAAGATTTGTTTGTAGAGGCACAGAAAGCAAAATTTTGAGCCTGTAAGATTATGACACTTATTAATATTGAAAACATTTAAAAGAGTAAAATGTTTGTTGATTCGCGGGATCGAACCGAGTATCCTTGGAACTGTAGTCGCTGGCTCTAACCATTCATCTGCCGTTGATACATTGAACAAGTTGAGTAATAGCATAGATCATGAATAATAAATAGATCTTGCATCCTTACGGGGGCTGTGTGCCGGAAAAAAGGTTGTCGCGAAAATAGTACATGATCGCCCTGCGAGAAAGCATTGGTGTTTCAAACAGCTTCCTTCGTTTCCCCAATAGATAGCGCCAAAAAAGTCGAATTTTCAGTGGAACAAAATATTGCATTGGATCGGAGTTCTATTAGGTTATCCAAATACAATGGTAATAGGCCTATACGTTACGACTCATTTACAAGGTGTATAATAATATTAAAATGATGTTTTTACAAAAATCAATAAACATATGTCGTTTTTCCTAACTTTAAGGGACATTTTTATGACAAATTTGAAGAAAATTGAGCAACGCGTTTGGTCGTAGCGCGTAACAGACAGACGAAACAAATAGGTCAAACAGAATTCTTTTAATTGCTTAAATTAAATTAGTGTCCATCCACTTAATTTTCTGTAATAATAAACAGATTCAAATGGAAAACATACATTTTTTAAAGTTTTGTCTGAGCAAGTTGGCACAACAACAGTTTATTCTTTTCTAATTAAACTTGAAAGTATTCAAATAGACTGCACTTTGTTTAATCTAAAGTCTTTTAAAAGGGTTGAGAAATAGTTTGGCAACGTTATATAAACCAACATCAAATGTTTATGTCGGAAAATTACAATCCATACAAATATTGTGACATGTCCGATCTTCTCAAAACTAAAGCTGCTAAACAATATAAAAACAACAAAAATTGACCCACTAGCTTAAAACTACTATTATAAATCTGTGATTTAAAAAAAATCCTCCCTCTCCATACTGTTGGCTTGACCACACTTCTCAGTTGTAGATAATCCTTCATCGTAACATTGAGCTCTCTGGGTAAATAAATATGGGGTCATTGTTTTGAGGAGTTACCATATATCCGACTAGGAAGCTCAAAGTCCTCGCTTGGAATATGTTTGTTCAGTGTGAAAAAAAGTTACTTTTAAGAGATTAAGCAAAACAAAAATCTGTGCATATGTTCTCTGTGATTATACATATATAGAAAAAACAATAAGCAATACATTATAAGACTATTAAGACAAAAATAATAAGGTAACTATCTCGAAAATGCTTACAAATCAGTTTATTCTTAGTGCCAAATTTAGTTTTAAAACGATAAATCCCTCTGAAACAAGATTTGAGTACAATTAATGTTAAAATTATTTTAGTTACAACTCTCCCCACAGCAATTATAAATTCAAGCTAATTCCCCTAAGATAACCTTTGACAATTTGTACAGAACTTAGTGGATTAAAATTAACCCCTAACACTTAACATTGACAAACTGTGCAAGCGAAAGTGTTTTATCCATCTCGACCACAAGTTATCTATAAAAAACTTACGTCTTATTATATCAAATAAATTAAACTTAATATTATAATTTATGTAATTTTATAGTGTACATTTTTTTAAAGCACGGACCGTAACTAATAGGACATGTATTTTTTCACATAACAGAGTTTAAAATGACTAAGTTAGTTTACCCACCATTGTAACCTATTCGGTCGCAAACTATATACCAACCACTTAATATTTACCGCATCTACACACAGAGCACTAGCTTTGACACCTATCTATTATATTCAAAACATCCTGACATTTACGCAAAAACTATGTGCATGCTCCAGGTCACCTGTCCCTACAACACCCTGATCTGATCCAAGTGTTTCTGCCCTAATCAATAGTCTTTTCCGTGAAAATATCAGAGTAAACAATAATCTATTTGCATTTGCTTCCCCGATAGTCGCCGTGGGGATTAGTGAATGAAGTGAGCAGGCCGGAGCCCTAAAGGTATTTAATCTACTAATTTACCCGATTCACTAGACTGGAGCAAATAACAAACAACATAGTGGGCCAACTAGTTTGAGCTGACTCTTCAGACCTAATTTGCCCATAATTACTAATGTATGGGCTGGGCATGGCTTACCAAACGGCCGCCGATATACGGACATCTTGAGGGGACACAATTAACCAGACATTACAATAATTACGGTATCTACACATTACAATATAAATTAAGACTTTACTCGATAAAAGCACCTGTCTCCAAGGTACCTTGGACTGAACTCGGGAGTAGTACGCATAGATCGATGTGCACTTTGATCACCAATTCGATTATTGGAATAGTGATGATCTGATTCAAGATTAATATTGAGCACATCACATTTTGAATAAAAGGAATTGCACAAAATGTATTTGTTTAACTTATTCGTTACCTTTCATTTTCAGAGACAACCTTTACAGAATCACGTGTGTGCCTGTCATGGTAACATTTCTCAGGAACAGATAATAAAGTATCTGACGTAGTTATAAGGCATGATAACACGCATGTATTGAAACAAATCAAAACTAAAACAATATTTTACTATTTAGTGTAAAAGTTTGGTCTCTAAAAATAAATATTTTATGATACAGATGCATGGGTATCATTTTAAAGGGCTCTTCTTCGGGGACTTTGTGATTAGTTTGTTTTCAAGGTATAAGGCTTATTTTTATGAGAATTGGTTTTCGGCAACGGTCTAAAATTCTATAATGGAATTTCAACTAACCACTTGACGACCAATCAACGACAGACTCATCAAAATTTCTGGGAGTGGTAATTTTCCTAAACTTGTTTCCTCTTGTTTTGTAATTCTTACATTTCAAACCGTTTACTTTCATCTCAGATATGTTGTTGCCCTTTGGGGTGCCCATTGCACACTTTGATCGGGCTGATGCGGTTTGGGAACTCATTATTAAATAAATTTACAACCACAATACGGTATATGATCTCACGAGATCCCCATAACCTCTCATCATCAATACAGTGATCCTTTCAAGCTCTACACTTCCATATCAATAAAAAATAAATACCTTTATGTGCCAAATTAATATAGGGGAGTCATTATAGCACAAAATCATGAATAAAAATAGTATATCTTGTACTTAGACAAACTCTTTTGATTTACCTTACAAATGACCTCAGATAAAACTTTCTCTAAAAAAGACATTGGTTGGAATTTGCTTATTAATTATTTATTCAACTAAAATTTATTTTGAAATTATAAAAATTTAATAACAAAATAACTCTTGGCCATGTGCTAAGGCAAGCATTACGAGTGTAACAGTGGAATATGGCCGTTAAAAATGCTACACTGGTTCCTTTCAAATTTTGTTCACATGTGTTAGTTTACACGTAAGCATCTATACACAGTACACACACATAAGTAAAAAATATCATCAAAATATACTTCTTTAGATTTTGGAGCAACAGGCGAATGTTTATTCTCCTCTTTTCCGCCGTTTCAAGCAAGATTTACGGCCACGCGGACGCTCTTTAATTATTATCTATCTCTCTCTTTCTATAATTCAATACAATTTTCAGTAAAACTGTTCAAGGTATTTTTTACTATTTCAGAATATTTATTACCATAAATGTAATCTTAATGTCATTAATTCTTCGAAATTATGTAAAAAATGGGGCATTTTACAAAAAATGTATAGGTAGGCCTGCCTATAATGTACTAAAAATTTTTTTCATTCAATTTACTTTACTTCAAATCTCAAGATAAAAGTCAACTACATAGTACAACAAAAACATTTTTTTAAATAAAATTATTTTATTCTAAACTAACATTTTGGGATTTCAACAATATTTTTTGTATTTTATTTTATTTTTGGAAAAAGGTATTTTATGCAATTTTTAGAAACATAATATCGAATGCATCCTAAAATTCACATTTCAAACTTAAAAAAAGACACCACTAAAAATTTGATATCATACTTTAAACACATTTTATAACTTGTTGAAGTTAAGTATAAAATGCAAAAAATGTCGTTTTATGAAAATTTCACATTTTTGAGGTTGTGTATAATTCAAAGTAATTTTTAAGATGTTCTATAAATAGAGCATCGTTTTGTACATTACTTCAAGAGTAGATCGTGAAAATTTAAAATATTTATCAGCGCAATTACGGTAATGAGAGCCTTTTGACTATTTTTACTAAACAAATTTTTAAGTTCCAATTCATATACTTACTGTGTTTATTTACAGCCTTTATTTACTTGAAAATATGAATTTACAGTAGCTGTAGTATTGTCCTTTCCTTTGCAGTTAATCCCATTCAAATTGATCAATTAGTTAAAAAGTTATATAACAAATTTAGTGCGCAGTGCGCGAAGCCGGGCGGCTGCTCGCGCGGTAGACGTTGTGCTTTGAGCGGTATATTTTGAGTTATATAGAAATACTTTCACATCTTACCAGTTTGATTTTAGAAAAAAGTTTATTGATGGTTTTTTATGGGAAATTTTCTGTACTTTCCAAAAATGAAGTTATTGTTAGTCCAAAATAAATATTTTCAATCACATTTGCAAAAAACTGTAAAATTTGAAATTTAATTTGTTTATAAAAAAAAACTTCCAACCACTTTCGGTAGAGAACTTTTTAATATGTTGATTGTAATACGATTCTAAAGAGGGTTATAAAAAGTTTTCCTTCTAGGCACTTTTTTCCAAGTCAAAATCTACATTCAATCCCCTAATAAACTTTTTATCGAAATAAGTAAATCTTAAACAAACGGTTTAGATGACAGCCTAACTGCTTAAATGACACTGAATGAGACACAAATGAAAGTCCAGAGTTGATATTTACAAACAGGTAGATATTTGCATTCGGAAATCCAAAACATGCAAACATGCTTATCAGTAAATTGAAAAGTTTACTGATAACAGAATAAGAAAATGAATGTATTTATTGTTGTCTTAATGTTTGTTGTTCTTTTCAGGGGAAAAACATGAAGAAAGTTTTTGCATTACACAGCATGTGCCAGGAATGTACTAGAAACCTTTTGAAGTTGCATTTATTTTTCTATTATATAGATAGACCTATCCAGTGATATGTCACAAGACATAAAGGGGGCAATATTTGTAACCCCCATTAAACACCAGATAAGGTGTTATTTATGTAAAGTAGAGGTTTTACGTTAATATAGCAATTCTTTTAAATTATATCGAGGTGTATCACGACTTATTTGATATTCTGTGTATATAATGGTGGTAGCATTGAACTTCTGTTCTTAAGTTCGTGCTGGTAAACCCAAAAACTAGCCTCACCAACAGGGTTACCTTATTTCCAAATTTGTTTGAAGTTTGCACAATGAATAGTTGAAAATATAAGAGTGTACATAGCCTAATTTGTTTGTAAATAGTAACATATTTAGTGTATTTGTTGACAAATTTATGTTATTATGAAGACGCATTTTACTTTTTTCCATGTCTGTATGGTTATGTATAGATTTAGTGCATAAATAGAGCAATGTTGATATTATTGAGGCGTATTTTTAGTTTTTGTATGGATGTATATCATGTTAGTGCCGTTATTGTGTAAGTAGCAAATAAAGTCATTATTATTATTACATATATATATATATATATTACACTACCTATATATTCTTTTTATTTGCATTATCTCAAATTTTACTGCAGCATTGCATTGTTTACTAAATGAGGCTAAAACATACTAATTATTATTTCTGCTAAGAAAAGGCAGTCATTGTCAACAATTTCAATTCATGTAACAAATTTTAACACAGGCAATATTGATAAAAATACTTTTACATGTGACAGTTTTTAAATTTGAGCTTATGATAACAACTGAGCCTTAAATTAGCCTAGCATCATGTACAAAAACTGTATTTACATTTCTCTAAATATATAGATGTGAATTCCTATAAATTTAATGTTGCCAATGTATCAATTGTGCATGAGGTTATGTTTTTTTATATTGTTTTTGTACTTTTGTTTGTCCTCTTAGACTAACTTAACAAACTCATAAAATTTAACGTAGTAATATGGTATAACTTTAGTCATGTCTATAAACCCATATCAAGGTGCAAAAAGGTAAAGTGATTAGCCTAACAGGGTCATCCCAGTTTACTATAGTTAAACAGGTCAGTTTACTGACCTTTATATTATGTTTGCTCTACAATACTCCCCATTTTCATTAGTCTACAACTGTCATAAAGACGTTAGGAATAAAAAGGCAAAATTGCAAGTCAAGGTAACCTACTGAATCTCAACCATATCATCTAAGCTACTTGGTCGAATTTATTTTTAATGTGTTTCATTAAAATTGGGAAACTAATTTCAAATGTAACATTCCGCCAAACACTCCCTCTTACATCCAAACTACAATTATTCACACAAAATATTTCTAAACCTAAATAACTACAATATAATATGAAATATTCAAATTGAGGAAAACTTGTTCTTTTGACATCTATATCGAGATATCATAAATGTGTAAATACAATTCCACAGTTATCAGCTGAATTATTCTTTGAATTGATTTTTCACTTAACTCAGTTCTAGGCTGTACCAACCTATCCTTCATTTTATGTATTCCTTTCATGTCTTATATTTCTAAATATAAACCATTGCTTATGTAGGAATGTCTACATAAACAATGTTCATTTATTTAATGTAAATCTCACTCTTTTCTGTAAAATGTTATCTAGATTAACTAATCCTACCACAGATGACAAGTTTAGTAGGCTACTTACTTTGAAGTGCATATTATTATGTAAAGGTTAAGTAAAATTGCGTAAATAATTTGTACTATGACTGTTCACATTTATTAAAATATATGATGACATGTTATCAGGACTAATTAGGCCTATTTCAAAAATATAATTTTTACAATGCAATTCCATAATTATGCAATTATTTTAATCCTCTTCGTTTATCTTACCATAAGTATAAATATAAATGTTTGTAATAATGGCAAATTACAAACAAAAAATTAAGGCATAGAGAAGAAAAAACCATAAAAGTCCTTACAACAACCAAAGTACAACAACCATAAAAAATCACAAAATACGATTGCAGCTAGTCAGCACTGTCGTGAAAAGATCCATTTCCCAAATTGTTGTTTGAAACCCTAAAACATAGGCCTATAAACTTAATTTTGGAAATTTGCTCAACTCACATCAGCGGTTCAGCTGCGTGTTCGAATTATTCTAATTCTCTAATCTACATAAAGGAAGGGAAACCTGAGATGCTGAAAAGCTAAAAACAGTCAAATCTGTTACATGGTTCCAATAAAGTTGTACCAATTTTTATTTACTTATTTTTTAACATAATTTAAACTTCATTTGTTTTAATTAGTTTTTAAGCAATTCTAGAATTTTTTTATTCCAAATTATATTTCTATTTTCAGTTTCCGTTAGTTAGATTTTATTTTTTGAGAAGGTAATTGTTCAATTTATAGCCCAAAAAATATAATTGATATTAATACTACGGTAATATTTGTATTTTGAAAGAAGGCTACATAATACATAATAAACATGTTTATATTTAATAGTAGTACCTACATGTAGGCGTACACCAACCAATTTCATGTGCTTTACAAAATACTTCAACAAAATTTTTTAAAAACTGAAACCTTATTTTGTCTTATACATTTATAATACGGCTACATTTTTCTTACCATCAAAATTAATGTATAAATACATTCCACAAATTAATAAGAAAACTCATTTTTGAAATCATATATGATATTCCTCTCATTTCAGTAGAATATAACA
Source organism: Philaenus spumarius (assembly GCA_018207615.1). Taxonomy (NCBI): domain Eukaryota; kingdom Metazoa; phylum Arthropoda; class Insecta; order Hemiptera; family Aphrophoridae; genus Philaenus; species Philaenus spumarius. The sequence goes on from JAGFPH010001980.1 coordinate 188,338, forward strand.
ACAAACTTTGTTATAATACATCATGCAACTCATTAAGTTTATTCTGGACTTAGAACTGTATATAAATATAGTCTATGGTAGGCTAGATTGAAGGTCTTCACTTAGGATTGGATGTTTATTAAATTAACCTACACACAGTACTTTGTATGGCTTCCCTATTAGTCATATTTTACCTATACGTATATACTCAACTCTTTAAGACCTCTCACTCCCATTTAATGTTAATATATTATGGCCTGCTTGATTTTAGTAGAGTATGTTTAGTAACTGTACTGAGCAAGTTATTATTCACTGTAATTATTGTTTTATTTTTTCGCATACACAATAAATGTAAACTGGATTTGTTTGCTCAAAAATAAAAGTTTTTTTGCTTAACGTTTTTATTTTTAATGCTAGCTAAACGAATAGACGGGAGCAATGTATAGCTCAAGTAAACCAAACTCCAGTAACTAAGCTCAAACCTATGCCATTCTTCTATATATATATATATATATATATATATATATAACATAACTAGAGAGCTATGCTCACTAACCTCCACGGTGACTCACGGTTTCATCACTCGCGGCAAAGCAAATGCAAACAGATTATTGTATATTCTGGTATTTTCATGGAAAAGACAATTGATTATAACAAAGGCACTTGGATCGGCATAGGGTGGGGGTGGGGGAGGAGGTAGCGGTGACCTAGATTCTGAGATATGTGCAGTAAAGCCAGAGTTTTTGTGTGAATGATAGTATTTTTTTATATAGCGGTAATGGAGAGAAAACACAATCATACTAAACTGTTCCACATCTATCTTATCTAGACCAAATAAGGTAATCTATCATTATACAGCCTATTTTGTATTTATTTGATAGAAGGCAATGTTAGGATCTCTGGAAGTTTTCTTTTAACCAACTAAAAATGAAGCAATATTTATTTTAAATTACGCAATTATTATAAAAAGTTATTTTTCGAAAGATAGGCCTACTCAGTAGGCTTTTAACTTTAATTATATATGTTACAAAGAGGTATGAAAAAGAGGTGAGTTTAAAAGTTATTTCATGTACTTACTAAATTTACTTGGAGTTATTTCATCAAATATTTAGCAACAAAAGCATACAAATAATAATTGAGCTTAAATTATGAAAAACTAATATATTTTTTGCTTCAGCTTTAAGTTCACTGAGGATGATGACTTTGTCGTTGAAACATGTTTTTATACTATTCTTAATACCCTCCTAAAAATAGGTCACAGAATTATGCAATTTACCCACTGCTACCATAAAGATTGTGTTTTTTTTTTTTAAATTAGATATTAAGATATATGCCTCTATGACTTATGATTAATAATTAAAAAGCAAAAATAACAAAATGCACACTCACCATTTCTCGAAACGTCCAGTTCCACCAGGTTTTCAAAATTTTGTATGTCGGAGGGAAGTTTGTGGATTTCATTATCACTAAGGCCTAGCCTTCTTAATCTATGAAGGCGAAAGAAATTCTGAAAACAAATAATAATGTCATTAAAGAGAAGTAATAGTCTACCGTCAAAAGTAGTGTCAGCCAGATGTTCTGAAAATGACTACGTATATTTAATAAACAAGTGTAGCCTACCTACCTATATTTCCTCTGAAATGCACACTTCATAAAGATGGTACACAGAAGCAAACATAGGCAATGCATGCAAGATTAATGATTAACTTCAATACTTTGTACCTTTACCATAATCACCTGTCATACTACAGTTATATTTTTATGATTTAAAACAATACAGGAGTGCAAATGTTTTCCTTATTTAAAAAATAGGCTTGGATACAATAATTATGCATTATAAAACAACACTTAAAATGATGGCTAAATTGTTATCTTAGATCAGTGTTTTTCAACCTTCTTGAATATAGGACCCCTTTACAAGTAAAAAAATCTGGCCACCCCTTGGACGTAATAAAATTATAGGCCTATCACTGATTTCAAATAAGTCGTATTTGGCGCTGTTCGGCGGGAAGGAGTCTAGATTACCCAAAGAATTAATCTAACTGTAATATCCACCTTATTTTTCATTAAATACTTCTACAATGATTAAAAATTATAATATACAGGATGTTTTGCACGAGGTTGGCACAACTTCAGGAGATGAGATGGGACCTAAAAGAAAAGCTAAATTATTCAAAAACCCGGAAAAGCTTTGTTTTTGAGTTATGTACTATTTTTTTTTTTTACAAAATACATAATATTTTTGGAAGTAGAAAAGATATTGACCTTAAATTCGGTGTACATACCTATTTTTTACGTAACCGTTTATCACTGTACGAAAAACCAGAAAGTTCTTTCAAATATTTTTAAAATGGTTGCCGTTTAAAAGTTTAATGCCAAATATCTCAAAAACTGCTAACGTTACAAAAACAACGGTTGTTTTTATTTTGTTTGTAGCTCAAAGGATAACAGAGATAAAAAATTAAAAACAGCCTTTCATATTCATGTCAGATCTACACCCCTTATATCATACATTTTTCGTTTTTGGCCAAGATTGACATCTTCCGAATGAAGAGAAAAAAAGAATATCCAAAGCTGGCAAGAGGAGGTTCCCACTTCCTACCTATGTAAATTAACTTTCTCTTCAATGGCGAACATAAAAACTTACAAGAGAAATAGGTTCCAATCAGAAAATTATTTGGTTATTTGCATCTCAAAAAAAGAACTACGAATCGACAAATTTTTAAAAAATAAACAGGCACAGCCTTCTCACTTAAATTATTGTTGTATCTTTAATGCAGTGTAGATTGTAGAACCTATATTTAAAAATAAACTTTCCTCTGAAATTGTTGTATTTTTATTTTAGTGTAGGACCTACCATCAAACTTTTGCGGAAACCTGGGGGTCGTGAAACACAGGTTGGAAAACCAGATAAAAATATGCTACACAGATGTCTCACTGGAATAGGAAAAGTGTAGCGTTTAAATAAAAATAATCAAGTTACTTGCTACATAGAACTCCATAGGAAGTAGTTGATTCTCTTTCCCTCTATCCTTACTATACAGTACCGGTACTGTAAATTTAATCAGATCTGCACATTTATCTTAGTTGTAACTGAGGAGGTATAGTGTTGACTGGTAATTTTGAAATTTTTGCATTTTACACTTCTTAGCATGACATGGCATCTATGGATATGTGATATTTTTTTCTGATATTGAAGTGTTGAATATGACAGGAGTGGAAAGTCTTAATTGTTTTAACAGACTACTGAGCTAGGTAATTGTGTTCAAAACCCCATGCTATTAATTTTCCTTATTTATTAATATTTGCTATAAGGTAACGGAACCCTTAAGTTTTGTCTGTTCATGTATGTGTCACACACTGTTTTCATTCATATGTGACCACATTTTTAGATACAATTTCACAGGTAGCACTTTCAGTACCCATAACTAAAATAACATTTTTTAGGTTATCCTACCTTTCCATAAATCGAGGGTAGAAACAAACAAATCCTCTTTCACATACGGTACATCAAGTTTTGTACCATTGAATAAATCTTCTAAATTAATGTCATTAAATGTGTCATGTTACACTTTCTATGGATCCAATAATTTATAAGAATAAACCTAAACTGGGCTAAGTATCCTCTCTACCTTTAATGAAAATCTGAATTTGATCTTCTAATTTTTTACTAGTTTGTTTAAAAAATCTGAATATTACTCTTTGTTTAGTTTATACGGGCACAATTTACTTACTTTGAAACCTATCTCATGCTGTTTACACTGCTCATTCAATACTCAGTATAAGGTATTATGATATACTGCATGTTACATTAGAACTGTTATCTGAAAAAACCTGGAATAAGCCAGTAGAATTTAAATTCAACCTACTGTAAAAAAACCAGAATGTATCCATGAAACACAGATATACTAATATAGGTATATACACATGTCATCATTGAGGTGTGACAATGAAACAGTATTGTCCTATTGTAAAACAGGCATAATAGTACTAACTCAAGGTCGGCATATGTTAGCCAACTGATAAACACTCCAAACTGGGTAATAAAAGAAACAGAAAATAACTGAAAAGAAACACTAGTGCATTTGTTTAGCAATAAATCTAGCTAGTGTACAAGTCTTCAAGTGGATCATTTGTATGATTTTAGATGAATTTCTTTCCATCATTTTGTCATGTGGTATGTCTTCAGTTAATTTTCTAATTCTCCAAAATTCTCCTAATTATTTTAAAATATATAGGACCCCTAATTAAATCCGATTTCCCTAAAATATGTACAAGCAAAACGAGCTACTGGTATTTAAACATAAAGTTATCCTATTCTGCTCGCTTCATTAATTCATTGCACTACTTTTTGAATAACAATTTAAACAGTTGCAATTTTTAAATTATAGGCCTACTTAATGTTTTCAAAATGTTCGCTTCATCACAACATTAAACTAGGCCTAAACTCAATTACTACGTCCTGTTACAAACATTTTACTAGATAGGCCTAAATTGGAGAACTTGATCAGCAATAATTTGATTACTAGCTTGTCCATTGATACTCCATTAACAACCAGTAGATAGAATGGCAAATATTAACATCTGGATTGTCCGATTTACATTTCAATTTGGTTAAGAAAGCTGATCAAATACATTTCATACCATATTAAATTTTGCTTCTTTAAAAATAGTGGTAGCCTAACCTTCTATAGCAAAAAATACAGATTTGGGAACAAAATAATTTACCCTACACCTAAATTTTCTTCTTGGTCAAAAAGGTTTTGGCTCATTAAAGTAGTTTAGATAAAAAAATACGGCCAAGTGCTCTGGCCAGCAGAATAGGTCAACAATAATTTTAAAAGATTAGCAAAGATTTTCTGAATTTCAACTTGACAAGTTTTTTCTTAAAGAGGTTCATAACAAAGAAAAAATTCTAGAATGTAATATTGAAAGCAGTTTAAAAGGAAAATTAGGAAGAAGATGTGACACCTTAAACACATATAAAACTGTAGACATATTCTGATGGTCAATGGACTTGAGGACATATTTTTGATCTCACTGTTTTTATGGGAAGAAACTCTGGGATACAAACTTTACTTTTTTTTCTAAATTCTTTTCTTTTTAAAACATAGGCCTATTTAAAAGTTTCATCTAATTAAATTCATATATGAATATTTAAGATTAAGTGACGTGTGTAGTAAGAAGAACAATAATGATAAAGTTTACTTTTTCACACTGATATATATATATACATTAGGTAATGTATATCACTGGTTTTATGTATTAAGGCAATTAGGGTTAAGTTCAATTTGTATTTATAATGAGGATTGACTTCAAATTGGGTTATAAGAAAAATCAAATTCAACAATATACGATGAGAAAACTTTGAAATCTTACCGGAAACATTGTTTAAAAAGTTCTCAAAGCACTCCCTGAATTGGGCTTAATATAAAACCTTTAAATGAAAGTTTCAGTTTCTTATTTTTCTTTTTATGTCTATTTGTACCTGGAATCTATATTAATGGTAAACTTCAAGTCTCCACCTCCACTTGAAGTGCTTCATAATATTGATGAGTGATAGTAAAATTTGCGCACTTTTTGAACCGATCTATGTTTTGAATGGTTTAGTTACCTTTCATATTTTGTTTGTAGCATCATATAGTGACCCTCAGTATAATATATATTCTAAATTGTAAAACATTGACATAAAGGAGAGCTAAGTTATGTGGGGGTAAACACAGCCTCCCTAACATGTTCGTGAAATATACCCTACACATGTAAACTAGACACAAATCACGTACATTTCCTCCAAATTTATTTGTTTTAATTATTATTATTAATTTTCCTCCTAATTGAAAAGAAAGGCTTGATAAGGTAAAAATAAATTCAACTTATTTCAAGATTTAAAAAATATAAAATGTTCACCCCTTTCAATGGACATGAGAGTTTATGAATAAATATGAATAAACCACTCACTTATTTAGAATGCAGAAATATGAGAGAAAAAGAGTTAAATGGGAAGATATTTGGAAATGACAAGATGAATGAAGCGCTAGTAAACTACATCTAAAAAATTGGCAGCGAGACCAGAAGTTAAATATTGTGGTAATGGACTTACTTTTATTATTTGAAACTATAATTTATTGTCATAGGCCTACCCTACTACGTGTTTCAAAAGTTATTTACAATTGTAGACATTTCACAGTTTTTAAGCTGAGGGAAATAATGACAATAGTTGATTTTTGTACCCATATTAAAATAAGTAGGTAACAATTATTATTGTTTTCTTAATGAGGATTAGGTTAAATAAATAGGCCTAGTCAAATATATTCACCAGGTTAACAACAATTCAAGGCAAGGTTTTGTCATCGCTTTTATCTATAAATGATGATCCATTACTATGACGACCTCAACCTACTTACATCTGGGAATAACCAGGCAATCTGACATGTAGGTTACAAACACCCAGAAGAATGTCATTCACAATTTCAATAAAATGTTAACTTATATTGGTTTAAAAAATACATTTTATATTTATTTTTACCGTAATGTAAGACAGGACTAATACTAAATGAATTCCGCCCCAAATTAGGTTATTAGAATTGATTAAAATCATGACTGTCAATGTGAAATCTAAAATAATTTTCAAAAACTATTTTGCGTTTCAAAATCAGCTGTTTTTAATATCTTCAACTGTGATAAATAGGTAGTTTTATTTTCTAGCAAATTTATTGAGAAAAATTATATTTCATAATGTTGTAAAAATGGACTCCACAAGTTCTTTCTATCACTATCAAAATAAATGGTACAGAAACTGGCGCATATTTTCTCACAAAGATATTAAATTTATTAAACAGATTCACTGTGGCTTCATAATTATATTAAAGTATGAGAGGGGATACATTAAAGTAGGAGAGTAACTAATAAATATTATTATTATTAGCTAGAGAGAAAACTATTCGATCGATCGAACAAATTTGCACCAAACATGTCAATTAGGCCTGTATAGATGCACGAAAAAGGGTTTTGAAAAATTACTGAAAAACAACCCCCTTTTTGGCTAAAAAAACCCCAAAATAGTTAGTTATTATTATTATTAGCTAAAGGAGAATTTTTAGGAAGATGACATTTATTGCATATGCGTACCCTACAAATAAGGCCCACAAATAAGCCAAATTTTATCAAAATCGCAGGGCCGTTTTTTATAAAAAAATAATAACTGATTTTGTAGGGTTTTTGGCCATAAATGGGTTGTTTTTCAAAAAGTTTCAAAACCTTTTGTCGTGCATCCACACAGGCCTAATTGACATGTTTGGTGCAAATTTGTTCGAAATCAATCAAATAGTTTTCTCTCAAGCTTTGTAGCCTAGATACATACAGACAGACATTGTTTTTAAACTACTTTTTTAGACTCAGGGGGTCCCAAAACAGATATTCCAAAAAATCTCAACATCGATGTTTTTGCGATCACTATACTTTCTCTATTACTATAGTATATAGTGAAAAAGTAAAATTATTAAATTGATCACTTTGATCTCTAGAAATAGGCTACAGTAGGCCTAAGCCTATTTAGGATTTAAACCAATTTTACTTTTTTTATTGTAAAAGCTAGATAGGCCTAAATTAGTTGGCCTATACATATTTGAAATTGTGATAAATTATGGCATCAGCGTAATATGTGGAGGGGGAACAATATAGGCCTAGGTCTATCTCTTTTTCCAAGAAACCATATTCATGAAAAAAAATAATTGCAATGTTTATCATACTAGTTAAAATTGTTTGCCTGACATCATCATATTATAGGCCAATCACTAATTATTCTTATTGCAAGCAACACCAAATTAGTGATTCAATAATCAAATGACTTCTTTGTCATAAAACAACAACTAAATCATTCATAATAAAAATCCTCCTTTGAGTTTTCTATCAATTGTAAAACACATAAAAATACTTCGAGTAGCCTAGGGCAGATTATTAAACCCTTGAAAAATATGATGCCTCAATGTTTTCTAATTATTATTTTTTTTAAATAAAATAAAATACTTATATTTTTTTTAATTGGGTTTCCTGTCATTAATTTGAACTAGGTTGATTTAGGTTAACTTTTTAACTGTTAGCCTGAAGGAGTAGAATGTCAGGCGATTTTATCTTCCTAAGGTCTAAGGTTGGGCCTATGTAGTGGGACAGAAACCAAACACTTATAAAGGTTTCATTTCCTGTCTTATTCATTCATAACTTTCCAATAATTTTCCTTATAAGAGAGTAAACCACTATATTATGTGGGAAGGAAACTTATTAAGTAACAATCTAGGTCGACTTGAAATTTAACCTTTTACATATATAGGCCTATTGGGTCAGTCCATGCCAAATCAACACAAGGATTTTCTTCACCACCTCAGATTTGGTTGAAATTTGGCATACTTGTAGCCTTTGTAGAAACTAAGAAAAATACAAATTTTTATTGAAAAATATTTATTCGTTTAGGATTTAGAGCTATGTAAAGTTGCCAAAAAAAGCTCGACCGACTATATTTTAAACTGCAATTTTAGCTCTCCTAGTTGACTTGGAGAGATGGGAGTGGTGTCATTTTGTTGCATTTTTTGTGCCCTTTCATATGATATACATCACAATATATGTTAAGATAAAAATATTCTTTTCAAATTCAAATTGAAATTTTTAATTTGAAATTTTGAAAAATGCGTACTTTTGAAAATTTTCAAAAAAATACATGTTTTTCACTATGTTTTTATTAGTAGATTCTCAAAGTATAATAATGGGATTCCAATGGGTTCACTTACATTTAAATTTTATAGCGAACACAGTTTTGACTAAAATGCACAAACTATACGGTTTTAGTCAAAATATACGAACTATTTTCATAAAACTAATGGGAGAAACATTAAAAATCATTTTTAATATGCTTTTAATAAGAATATTTAATTAAGTTGGTCTACAATTATTTTATTTTATTCATTAAAATACCCATGGTTTTAGATTGTCAACTTCTTAATAGGCCCTACACGCTATATGATACAAATAATTATTTAAGTGAATTTAGGTGTTCCTGTTTCAAATGAAAGCAACATATTATGTTTAGTTAGATGGCAGCTTTCGCTTACATAAAATAACCTAGATACAAAGTTCTAAAAGTATTACATGGCAGTAATAAAAAAATGGTTCATCAAATACTTTATGGTTGAGTTTTATAGTGGAAATAATGTAACAGTTTGAATAAGATATTCATGGACTTGTCAGTAATACATTTATTAAAATACTTTCTTAAATATAAACCCATTAACTTATTTTTATAGAAGTCCTTTTGAAAATATATGCATACTGACTCAAAGTGAAAGTTTAAACCTTTCGCTAGTTTCTCCTGTGAATTTGAACTTTTTCTGAGGAAGAATTTTACTAGAATACCGGTATAGTGTTCTTGACTTGGAACCTACCTTTTTAGTTGGGTAAACATAATGTGTTGATAACAAGGGCCTGTTTCACGAAAGTTACAAGTTACAAATTCACAATTTCACTTACTCAGATACTTGTAATAACAAGTTCACAAGTACAGGTGTTTCATCAATATTTTACTTATAACACTAGTGAAAACAAAATTACATGTGTAACTTTTTTTCACAAGTTACAAGAGAAATATTTTGAGGTTATAACAAAGGTTCATTTATATGATAAAGTTGTAGGGTGTTTTCAAAGATGTCAGTTAAGAAAGAAGGAAAGTTGAAATTTTTGAAAGATGTGCTTGATGCCAAAGAAATACTATTTGGTGCATTTAGTGATAAGTTAACAAAGGATGATAAAAAATGGAATTGGAAAACGGACGATGTAATGTATACCAGCACCGGATCGAAGTAAAACAACCACAAAATTATAGAGGCCAAAGTTATCCTATACCACTCAACCTACAGGATTCAGTAGCGAAGGAAATAGACATCATGTTGAAAGACAATATTATACTGTGTTTAATATCCACAAGAATCGATTCCATTTTAATAGACGACATTCGAAATCTTTCATATACACTAATGAAATCAATATTTGTTCTAACCCTGAATAATCGACGTCTTCGGTCCCGGTATGGTGCAACTCGTAATTCATCGTCAGAGGAAGAGTCCCACATAATAAGTTAGAGCAACAAAAAACTAACCAAACAAAATAAATTTTACTATATTTTATTACTGAATCTTCATTCTGTAATATATTTCTGTTTTATTCCAATTTCTCCTTTGTCTTGGAACTGTCTTATTTCATTTTTTTTTAATAATAAAACAGAAAAAACCATGACAATATAACACAGTCTTTACCGAGTCTTATAAAAAGCACACACACAACAATTGTTCTGTTCAAGGTAAGTTATTAAGTTTTATGTGTTTCCTGTACAATTTTTGCAATTATTATAATATTGGGATTTTCACTCATCAAATGTTGAACAGTACAAAAAAGTTACTAAACTATTAGGATAGGTTAAAAGTTTCAGTAATTTTAACTAGTATAAACTTGTAACTTGTAAAAACATAAATATTCACAACAGTGAATATGTAAAATTGTACTAGTGAATAAGTGAAATATTACTGGTTATTACAAGTCTTGTAACTTTGTGTATGTGAAACAGTTGTAAGTATGATTTTTACAAGTTTGTTAAAATTCATTGGTGAATATGTAACTTGTGACTTTCGTGAAACAGGCCCCAAGTGTCAGCTAGGCCTACAAGTTTGTTGGCTGTATGTGTTAAACACAAGTTGAAAAATCATTCAATATAGTAATAACTCAACTCTATGAAATTATTACTCACTAGTCTTAATCCCAAACATGGTTAAATAAAAATTGTAAATTAAAAGAAGAAATGAAAAATAGGCTATTTTTAATATTCAATGTCCTCCTCTAATGTTAAACACTTAAAAACATGTTCAATGTTTTTAATAGGCCTACATCATTCCTGGGAAAAACATCTTTAATTTTGGTCCTTTTAACTACTAAACAACACTATTGTCTTCGACTTTGTTTACGACTGTTTTTACTTTTAGCAAGGCCAACACTGTATTTATTTGCAAGGATAACTATCTTCCTGCTTTGGGAACCTCCTTTAATGTGGATCATATATAGGATGGGCTGGAATAGCACAAGATCGAAATATGGAGTGTACTGTAGGCCTATATAAAAATAAAATTCTTGATTACCGGTAAGTTAGTCATACTTTTTCGCTTGTATTATCTGAACCACCTGTAAACTGCAATACCAGCATGTGTTATCGTTGTGTGAAACCATTGGGTAGGCTTCCTAATACTCCCAGATTATGTTTGTTTTCACTAAAAATAGGTAAGAATTCTACAAGATCAGTCTTTTTAGGATTATTGAAATGACTGAGGCTTACTTTAGAAAGCTACAGTTTAATTAATCAATAAGCCTATCTTGAGTTTATTTCTTCATACAACCATTGTATTTGGATAACCTAATAGAACTCCGATCCAATGCAATATTTCGTTCCACTGGAAATTCGACAATAGTGGCGCTATCTATTGGGGAAACGACGGAAGCTGTGTGAAACACCAATGCTACCAATGATTTTTCCCTAGCGCTACCTCGCGGCGCGATCATGCACTATTTTCCCGACAACCTAATTTTCGACACACTGCTGCCATATGGATGCAAGATCTATTTATTATTCATGATCTATGATACAACTAAGAAAAGTGTGGATAAACTATGACCAAAATATAACTTTACTTAATTTATCTTTAGTTCAAGTCTAATTTGGTTGAAACTGGTTAGAGTACCTAGCCTATTTTACATAGTATCGCAAAGCTATACATGTTAATACTATATAAACTGTTTTTTATGGTTAGTTAAGCTCAGAACGGGCTTACCTACAAAATCTAAAATTAATTTTCCCGCCATCAGAAGATATTCAATAAGTTTATTATTGTAAGCATCAGCTTACAATAAATCAAAGCGAGATTGTGTAACAGAACTAATAAGCAAAGGAAAAAAGAGTTTTCAATTAAATAGAAATCGATTATAAACGCTTTATAATAAAAAATGTAAATCCTCATAAACCACGTTAAATTTTAACGTAGTTACTGCAGCAAATGCCTACACATTTCAAACAAGTTGGCTATCTTATCTTGAGATAAAGAAAGTAAATATAGGCCTACTATAAAGTAGCATGTTAGCCTGTAATAATAAATACAGCTATCAATTGAAAATTAGTTGTAGGTGTACCGTACCTTCAACAGATGGTATCACCCAACCTAAAATACTTTTTTTTAAATATCTAGTTCCAAAATGTGTAGGCCTAGGTTACAAATTGACTTCCAATTGTCTTCTTTAATTTATAACAATATAACCTAAATTTATACGTTTTTTAACAAACTTTATGAAAATTGGACATTTAGACTTAACTCAGAACTTATATAAATAATGAAATTTAAATCTATGTGTACACTTAGTCCTATTCCTTTTTGACATACCACCTAGTATGTGATATCTATTTGGGCCTACGACATCTAATTACATTGGTCTCACTTGACACTTCGAGAAACGTTGAGTTCAATCCTAGTGGGGTACAAGTAATTATGTTAAAGTGTTTTTGCCACAAACTAAAACATTATAGTATTAGGTCACATAAAAATAGAAGACATTTATTTTTAATCCTCACATAACTTATATCACTTCTTACAAATCTTCAAACATACAGTGTACAAGGCTATTAATCCAACCAAAATATTGTTTAGAAGTAGCCTTCACAGAAGCTTTGAAATATGTCTGCAGAAACTTTGGACGTGTAGTTTATTTACTTTTAATAAGTAAAAAGTCGTGTGTTTTCTACTTTCACTTTTGTTATTCCTAATTACATTCAAAATGAACTTAAAAAAATTAAATAAATAACAGTTGTGTTTATACATAATATTTATGAGAACGTATCAATCATATTGCAGACACTTCAAAAGATAGTTCTGCTGCAATAGGCATCCTACCTACCTAGGTACTTTATAAGAACTTTTATCATTTTAAGTTAATGTTATACTATTTGATGTTTCCTAATTAGTAGCCAACTTGCTCAGAATACTAATAATGCACTTTACTACATCTACCTTTATAATTATTATATTAGACCTACAATCATTTTATAATTCAATGTATTAAAATTACATAGCTAATGTAGGCCTGTTTAAAATGTATATTGCATAAAACCTATAAATGGTAAATCACAAAATCCTCATTAGCCTACTGTAACATGATCCCCCCTGTACATAAGGTAGGCCTACTGTATGTATAGACCCTGGTAATTTGCATTTGAAGTATGTAATAGGCACCACTATCGTTTATTAAAACCCCATCTCAGCCTAACCAATGATGCTGGTAGCCTATTTCTAAATATTTATAAATAAAGTTTAAAATAAATACCCAAGGCTCATACATTTTTGTAATTAAAGAAAAATCATTGAGGGCAGTTTCAAATATCTTCATTGGTGCATTTGCTTTTATTAGGCTGTGACCTGTTTGCCTACAAGCTACACAGCTTTAAGTTATGCTCAATCAAAATTATACAGTAAGTTGGCAGTCGGGCGGGCCAGCTACCTGAGCTTGTACCGGGTAGTCTCCTGGCACTCGCGGCCCCTCGCAGCTGTTTCCTTGATGAATAACCTACTAGTACCTCTAATACATGCATTAACTTTTTTGTCCTACTCATAATTTGTAATTCTACATAATATATTTGATGAATAGGGCCTACGTAAAAAAGTAGGAAGAATGATACCAAACACAGTGTGTTTTGTTTGAAAAACAATATTGTTGGATCTAATTTATTCAGCAAAAACATCTTAAAATAGGCTATGTAAAATTACACAAAAATCTTTTTGTTTCTATCTGAAAATCATACTAGATCTACTGTAGGCTATTTAAATAAGTTTTAACTATTATTTTACAGGCCATTTATTAAAAACTTTAGCAACAGTATAGGAAATATGAAAAAACTTATAAATAAATACACATTGAAAATAACAACAATATTTTACAAACTGTAGCCTGTACACTAAATAATATACTTCTTCAAGCCAAGAAAGTTTTCACTAGTTGGGGATTTCTCATTGACCTGCCATCTTGTACCACGACTCTCTAAGTAAAACATTTATTTGTGCTAAAATAGCATTCCAATTTCTTTAACTTTTTAGTTTAGGGTAAGTGGGGCACTGCTTACATTTAGATATACAAAGCATTCACATATTATTATTAACTGAATTCTTTTTAAATAACACTAAAAGTTTATAGGCCTTCCGTACTGATTTGAATAAAAACCCGGAACCACAAAACAAGGTACAAAAACAATAACTAAACAACAAAATTGTAAGTTATGTTTACTACCCTTATGTTGGCCTACATTTCGATGACATGGTCCTCAACCTCATGTCATTTTATTAGTTTAAAAGTTTATAACTAAAAATTTAGATTTTTATTTCTGATACCTTACCAATCAAAAATACAATGTTGATTTATATTTTACCGTATTGATTAATATTTTGATGAACCATTATAATTTATATCATTAAAGTACCGGTATCTACATTTGCTGAAATTAAATGTTTTCATTTAAGGGGAGTCGGAAGGCAAAAAAATCTAAATGGTAGGCTATAATCTAAAAACAATATAGTTTTTTTTAAACAAAAGACATTTTGTTTGGTGTCATTATTCCTATTTTTTTACATACTCATCAAATATATTATGTAGAATTACAAATTATGAGTTGTATAAAAAAGTTAATGAATGTATTAGAGATACTAGTAGGTCGAGGAGCTGCGAGATTAGGGGGATTGCACGGGTCAAGCCCAGGTAGCTGGCTGGCAAGACTTATACAGAGTATAGGTGGCCTTTACATTTTTGTCAGCCTAGGCTATGTTACACTAATTTTATGCCTACCAGTCATAAATATATTATTTTATAAAACTTATAGGCTACTCACAAATATAGTTGTACTAACAGCCAATAAGCTTATATATACAAAAATTTAATCAACACGAGAGTATCTCCTGTGGTCGAAATTCGACCAACTTTGATGTAAAGTAACAAAATTCAACTTGTTTTTCACTTTTTTAATTTATTAAAAGTTTTCAAATTTTCAATTCAATTACCATCTCCACGTATCGTAACAATATTACTTTAATTTATTATCAGGGATGACAAAAATAAAAAGCCTAAACAAAACTTCATAGTTCAATTACACACCAACATAATATACAGCAACAAATCAGACCTAAAACACATATCAACAATAACATAACCTAAATCATCTGTTGACCCTTGAGTGTAAAAAAGTAACTTATTTATTTGAAACTCAATTAAGTTAACAGCTGTTTAAAAAAAATTTATTTCCTATTAATTTAGTTGTAGCATATTGATGCAATTTTAAAACTAGGAATGTAACCAAAATAAAAGTGTAAATCAAATATTTAGCTTCACAGTGACTTAGAGCTTAAAATAATTATATTTAATCAGTTAAGTATTAACTTTAGGAAGTGAGTGAATAAAAAGCAGGATTTTTTAAAATAGGCTAGGCCTAGGCTATTGCTCAGAGAACAATTTTTTATACCATATATAACCCTAGAATCGTAATCATTCGTCGGCCAGACGACGCAATATTGCGTAAATCAGCTGATCGGGTGGTTGTAGAGTATCGGGGATGCCCCCCTCCACTCTACTTGTCTATTCCGCTCCCCTGTCAGTCCCGCACCAGTTGTCAGTGCGTGAAGGTCAGTAGTTTTGAGGTTAGAATTTTTTTACTGTTGGTGCCGTTTTTCCACCGTAGTCTGCGAGATGAATGATTACGATTAGTGTTGGTGCTGTTTTCAGTGTCATGCATTATTAATAGCGACCTTACACTAATAATAATGCAGGCGATGATAACCACCCAGGTTTTTCGCCTTTAAACTCCCCCCCAAAAAAAAAAAAAAAAAAATGTTTTGTCTAACAGACGAAACATTATTATTATTAGTAAGGACGGTGAATATTTTTGACAAATTTTTTTTACAGCTTTTTAGAGTTTTATTCATAGGAAAATTGAAACAAAAACTAAAATAACTCAAAATAAAAACTTTTCATGACCAAATATGAGTGATTTAGATGACAGTGACATTGAAAACGTTTTACGAGAGCTTGAAGTAGGCGTATCAGAAGGGGACAATATTTTTTTTTTACGATGGTCCGGACGATGCCTGGAGTGAGGAAGAGGACAATGTGGAGGTTGATTCAGAAGTGCCCAATGAACCAAATGACACCTAGATGAAGACCCAGATTACTTACCCTCAGACAATGAACCAAACCTGGTTTCAGTGCGAGAAAAGAGGCCCTATGAGACTGACAGTGAGGATGAAGCTACACCTACAAGACCACGCTCAGGTAACCAGCCTGATCATTCATTAAATAATTAGACTTGGAACAGCCCTCCACATCAACAAGTGGTATTGGTGAAGTGGAAATAAATTCACCTAATATTAATGCAAACCATTCAAATGCGGTTACCCTAATGGACCTTGATATTGATAGTTATGATGAAAATAACGACCTAATCTATAAGCCCTCATCAGGCGAACGCTCTACTGACGATTGTTCTGACGTGGATATTGCAGACGACGAAGTTAATAATATTACTGCATTACAAGAAGAGTCTTAAGTTTGTACAAACAGTAATAATGACATTGTTAATGTATCTTCTTTGAAAAATCATAAGAATATTGTATAACCGCGAACAAGGAATCCTCGGGGAAAGAATGGCCACGTGTGGTCGTCAAAGTAGGCCTATAAGTCTAGGTCTGGTAGGGTTCAAAGGAGAAACGTTATTCATTACCGTCAAAAGCCAATAAACAATGCTAAAAATATAGAAAATCCAGTGGATTGTTTCAAATTGTTAATTACTCGTGAAATAACTGAATGTATTGTAAAAAATACCAATGAAGAAATAGCCCATAAATCTCAATCATATTCTAAAGAATCTGCTACCGTTCGACCTACTACTGCGATTGAAATAGAAGCTTTGTTGGGACTTCTTGTGCTCACCGCCGCATTGAAAGATAATCATCTATCTTCTGAAGAACTTTTTGACGCTTCTTACAGTGGCTCAAGATATGTTTCAACAATGAGCAAAAGCAGTTTTGATTTTTTGTTGAACTGTTTGCGGTTTGATGAAAAAGATACTCGTCAAGCCCGGAGGAAGGTCGACAAACTAGCTCCAATAAGAGAAGTTTGGGAGCTCTTTATTCAGTCGTGTAGGAATAACTATTGTCCAGGATCCTACGTTACAATTGATGAGCAACTACTGGGATTCCGAGGCCGCTGCCCTTTTAGGATGTACCTACCCTCCAAGCCAAATAAATATGGCATCAAAATTCTTATGCTTTGTGATGTTAAAACTAAATATTTGATTGATGGCATACCATATTTAGGAAAATCCAGTAACACATCTGGTTTGCCTTTGGGTACCTTTTACACAAAAGACTAATTTACTAACAAAAACCATCCACAGAACGGCAAGAAATATAACCATGGACAATTGGTTTTCATCGATCCCTCTGGCAAAAGATATGCTTTCTACCCACAAGTTGACAGTTGTTGGTACTTTGCGTGGAGATAAAAAAGAAATCCCCCCACAAATGAAAGATCTAAGTTCAAGGAAGGTGGACTCAGTAGCCTAATGTTTTGCTATGATAACGATTTGATATTGGCTTCCTACAAGGCAAAAAAAAAAAAAATGGTTTATTTAATATCCACTACTCACGAAAAGGGTACTATATCAGAGACAACTGGTAAACCTGAGATTGTTGAGTTCTATAACTCAACGAAAGGAGCTGTCGTCGATACCTTTGATGAGATGTCGAGCATTATGTCTTGCAGCAGGAAGACCTGACGATGGCCTCTTTGCATTTTTTATGGAATAATAAATAGCACTCTGGTGAATTCATATGTCATCTACGTACATAATATGTTGTCAAACAAGAAGAAACCTCTTTCTCGACGGCAATTTGCGAAAAAAGTAAGTGAAGACCTTGTGAAACAACATTTAGTGGAACGAGTGCAAACCCCTACACTGAAAAGAAATGTAAAGAGTAAAATCGAGGATGTACTAGGAAAAGACGCTCCAGTTGCAGAGCCGGAACCCGCACCCGCACCAGCAGTAAGGAAGATTTGTGCCTTCTGCCCATCCAGCAAAAGGCGAATGACTAGGTTTTCTTGCTTTGACTGTAAGAAGCATTACTGTGGGGAGCACCAATCTAAAAAATGTGTGAACTGCACTAAGTGACTTTAGGAAGGTGACAACGCTAAGGAACTTAATGACATTAACGTGAGTTAGTCTTCTTGTAAGTAAATATTTTTGTTCAAGTCTTACAAGGTAAATTATTTTG
>JAGFPH010001980.1:206709-228118 GCA_018207615.1 Philaenus spumarius
GTGAGTTAGTCTTCTTGTAAGTAAATATTTTTGTTCAAGTCTTACAATGTATATAATTATTTAAGTTATACTCATACTTAATGATAACATACAATAAAGATAATTTTTATTATATATATTAACTACAATTTTGATATATACATTTTTAAACAACTAAAAATAAAGTTTTGATTGTAAGTAATATGCCTGTATAATTTTTAACCTAACAGTCTCCCAGGTGAAAGATTGAATTTTACTGGAAATATAGGCCTATTTATAACAACAACGATTTTCCATATTTTTTATAGCCTACATCTCCAAATGTTAGTTTTTCATTAATTTATTTTTGAGCTAAATATTTAAGTATATATTTAATTATTTACTGTATTATTTTACATCAGTATATAGTCTTTTAACTCACAAAAAGTTTAAAAAAATAATAAAATAGAAATCTGGAAGCATTTTGGTAAAAAATCAGTAAAAATTGTTGTAAAGTAATTAATTTAAGACCTGAAATATGGTCCCAAACATTAGTTTATTAAATTTGCTTTAATTTTATGTAAAAAACATTTAAAGATTTAATTTTAAAATGTATTTTGCTACGTTTTTAAGTTAGTAGTCTCCTAGACGAATAATTATTAAGTGTCATTAAAAATGCAAGTGAAAAATCTATGATTTTTTATTGTTTTCAAACTTCTACAAAAACATATGTTTTTTTTTTTAAATAGGCTAAACTGAATTTCAAGCTTCGTATTATCATTCTACACTATTTTACTTCACAAATATATGGGAGTACAAGACCTTATAGAAACAAACTCATTTATTACGAATTTTTTTAAATTATACTGCAAAATGGAAAAAATATCATGTAGCCTATCTGATCGGGAAATTATTTTTTTAAATTATTGTAAGGTAAGTTAAGACTTAAAATAAGGTTCCACATAAAATGTTATGAAATTTTCTTTACATTTATATAAAAAGCATTGCACTTTTTAATTAAATAGCATTTTTTTGCATATTTAAAAAAATAAGTAGTCTCACAGACGAATGATTATGATTCATAGTTCACAAAAAAATATGATTACGATTCTAGGGTTAAACTGAAAACCATTTACTTTTCACCCAGACTAAATTTTTTTTAGTGATTTTTTTGTAAGAAAGAAAGTACTTAGCCTAATTTATATTACCACTGTTTGAACATAAAACAGCGAGTTGAACCAAAAAATATACTTCAACTATAACATAAATGAAACTTTTAAAAGAACCCCAAAACATAAAAGACATAATTTTAAATGAAACTTTATACATAGGCCTACCTATTTGAAATTATTTATTTTAACTTGATATAGATTGTAGACATGTAAAGTGAACATTACGATTACATTTGAGGGCGTTTTATTTCATTTACGTTAGTTAGCAACTCTTCCATAATATGGCGAGGAGACGGTTATAAATTTTACTCATACCTTTGCAATGTGTTGTACCACTACGTTAGGATTATAAAGACAATTAAGATGATCAAATAGCTCATTTTTGTTCTTTAGAAAATATAATAGGCCTAGTTTTAAATTTATTTGGAGGATAAATTTGCTTCAGACCACTGGTTTGTGTGATCGTCTAGTTCATTCTGAACGTCATTCAATGCGCTAAATTACCTAGGCAGGGCAAATGATGACTTTTATGATTCACTAAATGTTGACATAATTATATTAGGTCTATTTATAGTTTACAAAATGAAAACAAACTGTGTGACCGGTCCCCTACTGTGAATGTTTTTCAAGTAGCCTATTTGTTCTTTGTTAATAATTTCAACAAATAATAGAAATACCATCAGTTTTCATAAACTTAACACGTAGTATTTATTTACTGTAATTGAGCGTGACCATGGAAATAAATATTAAAGCCTATATAGGCCTAGGCCTATAGTATATTGTAATATGTACGCAACGTTTACACAATTTTTAAAATTTTGTATTTTAGACATTTTTAACATAATTGATCTAGGCCTAAGATCTTTCATCAACTATTTGAAAAATTTGTGTCAAAGAAAACATGAACACCTATTGTTTATTATTTACATTATTGTAGCAAATGTATTATTTTTGTTGGTTTATCTTCGTAATATGAGATCTATATCAATTATTTAGTTGAAGATCTGGCAATGATGTTATTTCGATCAAGTAAGCAAGATGGCTGAATATTCAGCAGTTGTTTGAATTCTCGTATTCAACTTGTGTTTATAATGTTTTTAAGCCTATCTCTTTTAAACTTGTTTTAAATTGTTCATGTTTAAATTTTGACAGTCAGTTGAGTGTATAGTTCTTTTATATTTTGAAGAAAATGTGAATTTTCCCCTATTTTTTAGAAATTGATGGTCACACTAAAATCTATATAATTACTATGATTAAGTTCTACAACTTTTTGTGGGCATAGGCCTAGGTGCGATTCTTGCCTTAATAAATGGTGTCTCCATTGGTGTAAATTTATTTTACGACCCTCAACTGATATGTTTGCAGACGACGACCTTTTTTTAAACTCTACTAGGGCCTATTAAAATTTTGAATGCCGGTAAAAACTGTGACTAAAATTATAAGTTAGAAATGTCCTCCTCTCCATTAGGCCTATTGTCATAATAGCCTACACTGAAATCTTAGTCAGAAAGTAAATTGAGCTAGTTTTTATTTCATACTATAAATCTAAGGGTGCATGACAAAATAAAACAATTTTATACTTAGGCCTAGACCAAATTTGAGAAAAAGAAATGATAGGGACAAACAGGCTCTAAGTTAGATATTACCATAGATTTTTTGCTAGCCTATGTAATAAAGGAAACTGTACTAGAGTAGATACACATACATGATGATGTTTTTATTATTTAATTGTTTGCTTTAGAAGTTTCATTTATTTTGTAAAAAATATGGCCTTAATTCTAATCCACCTAAGATAGGCCTATCATTTTGATTTTAGATTTAAACATTTTTAACGGCCAAAGCGGAGATTTTCTGACTATTAATTTTTTTTCTATTAGCGTAGGATATTTAAAGAACTCTTAACTAGTGTTTGTATTCGATTAGGGTAGGCTAATAGGCTAAAATACTAGCCTTGCCCCTTAAGTGTCGTTTATTAGAGGGGTCCTTCCTTAAGAGGTTATTTACAATAACTTTCGTTTAAAACTTATTAAATACAAAATGAAAATCATAAATCTGTTTAATACCTTAGGAAGTTCTCTAATATGATTTGCATCCAGTAAAAGTTCTTCCAAACTTCGCGAATATCGCAAAATGTCCTCGGGAACTGTCTGTAGTGAACAGTGACGCTTGTCAACATATTCCACTTGCCGATTACATCCCTTAAAGATAGGAATACAACGAAACATGTCTTCTTACGTATTAACAACACACCACTTCATAATTATTTACACACCAACACAACACATCAACTTTTGTATATTTTAACACACAAACTTACTAGAACTACACCCATTACTAGTTTAAACACGATCAACAAGACTAAAGACTGTATACATGTTATGACGTCACCACACAGGGACACACACCTCAAATATTTCAAAGCAGTTTCCTCAAAGAACATGTGGCGCTGCCAGGTAGCAACTACGTACACCTCATACTCCAGCCATTTGTAATTTTAGTTTCCATGGTAATGTAGCACTGATTTTAAAGCGCTCAACGTGATCTTTTTATGAACCATTAATATTTTGTGTGCGTTTGCAATATATTTTGAAGTAAGTATGATAATAAATTACTAGGTATGCAATGCAGTTGTCTGCTTGCAATATTGAGCGAAGCAAGTATTTTTTTAATCAATACTTTGGAGAAATATGACCACGAATCGATTTTGCCCTTAAATAATATTCATTATTTGGTTTGTTAAGGTAAACAAACCACTGACTTAAACAAAACAACAATTAATTGCACAGAAAACTACTGAATTTACAAACAGCTGCAAAACAACAGTTGCACATAAAACTATTGTATTTACAAACAGCTGATAGTAACAGTCTGAAGTTAGATGACGTGATCCTTTTAACAGCTGTATAATCGCAGTAAATAAACCAAATAAAATAATATTTCTTCTATTAAAATAACATTGTAACTTTAAAGGGCTGTAGGGCAAAACCCTGACGTCCGATTTGGACCATTTCAGATTTATAATACCTGCCCATAGTTGGTTACTATGACGGTACCAAATTTCGTACGGATCACTTCAGCCGTTCAGGAGGAGTATGTGGAAATAAAAAGCCAGAGTGTAGTATAAGAGCTTCGCTCACTCCGTTCGCTCCGCTCAAAAAGTCCAAGGTACAAAAAAAGTAGGCCTAGAATGTTGGTGTGGACTGAATTTCTGTTACAGGCTAATATACTAAGGAGTTTTATTTAAGAGGAGGCTAGACTTAAACGTAGACCAAGGCAAGGACTATTTTAGTTTCAAATAGGCCTAAGTTTAGCCTACTATAATAAGATTTAGCTTAGGTGCTAGGTTAAATTAGTTAATCATAAGTTGTTAGTTTTGTACTTCATGTATCACTAAGGATGACGATTTGCGGTTGAAACACGTTTGATTGTTAAACGCATGTGTGAGAATTAGTGTAGTGTACAGTATTGTTATTATTTTTAAATAATTTCTTCTCAAAGTTTAAAAGTAAAGTAAAAAACATGGTTTTAGCACCTTTTCCAAAAAGAATTTTGATTTTGAGTTTAAATTACTAATGTTTCCTTTTATTTTTTTATTTATTTTGTTCTTGACATTATTTATAATTACGGTACCTACTTTCATTTATTTACCTGCATTATTTAGTGAGATTTATTATTATTTTTTTTTTATATGTTCGACATTTTATGCTAATACCAAATTCGACACCTATACATAATACATTCATGCTTTTCCAACCAAAAATTAATCAAACCAACTATTCAAATTAATAATAGCATTGCCTATATAAGGATGCTTATATAGTGAATGATAATAGTTTACAATTATTTGTAATGAGATACCAGAAATTACTGGATTAGAGCATAAAATTATTAATTATCATAAATAGTTTCAAATTTATCACACCTGAATAAAGCACCGTATGGGACAACGATTAAAATAAAATTATTAATAGTTTACAATTTTAAATTATAAAAAAAACTATTATAAATTATAACAAAACTTTTACAGATAGGACTTACCGGACAAGAGCATTATTCATTATTATAAAAAGTTTCAACTTTATCATACCTTTCAAATTGGGGGCAGCACCTTACAGGTACAGGAAGCTGTTGTAGCCCAGATGAAATTATTGGTAAACACAATGCAGATTTATTATTCTGCTTCGGTATAATTTTTAACGGAACAAATTTTCTAAAAAGTGTGCCGCCTCACTGAGGAATTATCGACAACTTTTTTAGCAGATTTTAAAATTATTTCTAACAAAAGTTTTGATCTTGTTGACTCTCAGCTGGTGGATTTTAAATAAACTATTTTCCAATAGTTGTTACTTAAACTACTGGAAAGCGCTGTTGAACTATATTTTTAACGCAATGGTGTTTTGGAACAGTCCTAATTGGATGTGCTGCTAAATTGGTGGCTTTTAAATGAACTATTCTGTAAATAGATGTTACTTGGACTACTGGAAAGCACTGCAGTCAAGCCGAAGAAAGCCTCCGGGCTGGATCGGATTGGTGGCAGGGCCTTGCTTGCTGCGCCCCCTCAGTTAGTGGAGGTCTTACTAACTTTGTTTAATTCTGTCCTCAGGTTGTGCCACTTCCCATCCCAGTGGAAGACTGCAAAGATCATCCTCATTCCGAAGCCGGGAAAGGATTATCTCTTTCCACAGAATTATCGCCCGATATCTCTGCTGTCGACCATCTCAAAAATATTCGAGGGTCTTTTTCTTTCAAGGTTGCAGCCTTATCTAGAGGACTACATCAGACCAGAGCAGTTCGGCTTCCGACGTGGTCATTCCACTATGTACCAACTCGTTTGAGTTATCAACTGGTTGATAATCACAATAAGTTCTTGTCCTCTGTTGCAGTGTTGCTAGATGTCAGCAAGGCCTTCTCTACAAGTTGAGCGAGTCTCCTGTACCGGTGGCTGCTGTACACTTGATCTGCTCCTACCTCTCAGGCAGATCCTTCAAGACCTTCGTAGACGGCAAACTTTCCACTCTGCGGCCGGTACTTGCTGGTGTTCCCCAAGGCAGTGTCCTGGGACCAGTACTGTATCTGGTTTATACTAACGACTTTCCAACTATTCCTTCCAGGTGTGACACTCTCACTGTATGCTGATGATGCGTTTCTACTCTGTAGTAGTGTAAATCCGGCTTACACAACAAAAACCATGCAGAAACAATTGGACGCGCTGTCCCCGTGGCTGCAGAAATGGCGCATTAAGATAAATGCTGATAAATCTGATTCCATCTGTTTCAGGAAAAGGCGTAGAATGACATATGCCGTGGAACTTGACGGGGTGGCTATCCCTTGGAAGCCTACTGTCAAATACCTTGGCATAACGCTGGACAGTTGACTCAACTTCAGACACGTGCAGAACAAGGTCTCCAAAGGAAAGAAAATACAGGGTTTTCCCTTGCCAGTAAAAACTAAATTAAAACGATTTTTCTGTTAATAGTTCGTTCAGCGCTGATGTACGCATCTACCGCTTGGTGGGCGCTTGCCAGCAGGAAATAGCTGGAGACTCTTCAGACTACTGCTCTTCGCAGACTCACGCATCAGCCATGGTACGTGAGGAACTCCACCATTCTAGGGTCAGCCGGTATCCCTACCCTAGAAGTTTTTGCTATAAGATGTGCCACTAAACTGTTTCAGGATGCACGCAACTCATGCTATCCTCATATAGCCGAGATCTGCAGGAGACTAGACATCCCGGAAGATGGTAGGCCCCGGAAGATGGTAGTGGGTCCAGGAGGTTCGAGCCCCACAGTACCTTCTCTAACGAGAGGTCTGCGTAAGTGCATTAACCGCCTAAAAAAAAAAAAAATACAATGATTATACTTAGGTCCATAATCAAAGATGGTAGTTAATAGTACAGATCCCGGTGCGAATGCTGGCACGTGGACTATGGGCTACTAATCATATTAAAAACATTAGTATTCCCGGCGCGGGTAGATAATCCAGTTCCATGTTCCAATTTTATGCCATTATCTCTAGAAAAACGAACATAAATAGTGTAATTAAATTTAAAATTACTTTTGCAACCCTTTAAAGAGTGAGGTGACACCTCCAGTTAGAAAAAATGAATAACATTAGAAAGCGGCGTGGTAAAATGTTTTTTGTTTCCACTTATACCCCTCGCCCATCACGCCCGGGCAAGGTCAAGTACCAGCATTCGCGGAATTCGCGCCGATATCTGTATCAAATCAGTCCTGTAATGTGCTGCTAGTTGGAAACTTTCAGTAAAACTATTTTATTGTGACTAATGGCAGAAATATTGTTAATTGGAACAAAGCGGGTTGCGGTAGGAGTTAACAATAGAAAATGTAATGTGTAGTGAAAAAAGTGTTAATTGGTTGCTATGGTAATGACAAATATAAAATATGAGTAGTGAAAAAGCGTTACCAAATTGGTTGCTATGGCAATGAATGTAAATACATTCAAGAAACATGTGCTTTGGTTGATGTAGTTCAGATATTATCGACAAGCGCAAATACATTCAATAAACATAAAATGCTGGTTCATCAGTCTAGGCCTAACCTAAAAATTATTGTGTGTATATTTAATTCAGTACCTGGGAAAACCAAGCATCGCTCAGTATTTTGTTTGTTTGTACAATTGTTTTTTTTAGGAAAATGTATGTAAATATGAATCACATAGTGAATAAATATGAATATTTTTCGATCTTACGTAGGGCCACATATGAACTGTTTATTTAATTTTTTTTTAAATAAACATGAGTGCATTTAGTTTAACATTAGAATATAATATCTGATATATTATAGTAATTTTTACAGTTGATCTATTACTATGTATATATTTGAATATACGTTCAGTATTATCATGACTAAATCGGATCTTAACCAAATACTTCCTTCCACACTATATTGCGGGTATGTCGAGGATTTTTTTTTGAAAGACATACAGTACTTTTGACGTCGTTGGTCGCTTAACTTTGGCAAATGTGAGTAAAGTTTGACAGTTGTGTTTTTTCATATGCATTAGCTGTGTGGAGTAGATTGCATGGAACAGTCGGTCCATGAGCTTATAATTGTTTTACAGGTGACTGGAGATGTGGGGACTCATGAAAATGTACGATTCTACGCTGTTGATCCACCGAACCATATGTACACCGAAGATGGACTGCGAGTAACAGAGGATTGTGACACCTTACCAATAACATATGATGCAAATTTCGATGATTTGTATTTATATAATAGCAAACAAAGAAAAAACTCAAATCATTTCCGTGACAGTTATATTTTTATTAATATAATTGTAATATAATATTGTAAAAAAAGTAAAGTATTGAAATAAGTATTGGAAATTAAAACTAAAAGAAATAAAATGTGTTTAGTTTTTATCTTAATGTGAGTTGATGAACAATGTTTTTCGTCAATCCCTGAGGTGAACATCCATAAATGGAACAAACTTGATGATTTGCCAGCGCGAGAACATGCAACATATAATTGGCCATTTGAGAAGCACAGTTTTTCTAGATCCAAACCACAAATGGTCATTGTTTGGCCTTGTGACTTATTTGTAGTCATTGCGAATGCTAAGTGAATTGGAAATTGCAGGCGTCTGAATGGAATGGATGGAGTCTGAAGGGATCATTGGGATCTGTGGCAGAGAACAACTTCACCTTGAAACTTACCGTTCAAAATGGTAACTTCTAGAACATTGCCTATGATTTTTACTATGACCAATCAAGTGCCATTGCATAGCTTTGGTGCATTTAAATTCCGAAGCAAAATGATTGGTGAACTAATTTTTAATCATAAGTTATGTGGTGGCATTCCCAATAAATCTAGTGATTCAAGAATTCAACAGGATAGTTGTTGACTGCTTCGTCAGGATTGACAACAGTGTCGATTGA
The DNA here is from genome assembly GCA_018207615.1 of Philaenus spumarius. Classification (NCBI taxonomy): domain Eukaryota; kingdom Metazoa; phylum Arthropoda; class Insecta; order Hemiptera; family Aphrophoridae; genus Philaenus; species Philaenus spumarius. The sequence continues at coordinate 215,737 of JAGFPH010001980.1, forward strand.
TTTGAACAATATTTCATTGCCAGGCAAAGATTTTTGTATTCTGAAATTGATAGTGATAACATCGTTATTTTTGCGGCCAAAATACTTCGTTCACGTAGCCAAGTATGATTAATGTAATTAGTGCGCAAATCTGGGATTATGCTTTCAATCGAAGCATCTTCCGTGGCTACTATGTTGCAAAAGTTGTCTGGTAATTTGATGCATTATGTATTTCCATGCAATAGAATTTTTCCATTGCCAATGTTGAGCTATTTTTCGGAGAATGACAGTTCCAAAGGATCGTTTTACAGTTGAATACAGTTGCATATTTATGTTAAGTCGTAAGGTATTGATATTTTTCCGTAGGTATGATTGTTTCAAACATGTGTTAATTTCGTCCGCATATGTACCGCGTGATATGACTGGCAATGTCTGTCTGAAATCACCGGACAGCAGCAGTAGAGCGCCAACTAAAAGTCTTGTATTATTGTTGATATACTTCATCGTTCTATCGAGAGCTTCAAGTGAATGCTTTTGGCCCATAGTGCATTCATTCCAGGGCCATTCCGTGCCTATTCATCCAGGGGCCGACACCCAAGGTTGGCAGATTTTAATAAAACTTGGTGAGCATGTTTGAACCATTAATCTATTAACACATACCAAATTTTATCTCATTATCTCAAACGGTTTCTGAAATACAACATTTTAAGTTTTGGCTAAATTTCGTTAAAACTAAGAACTTGCTTCTTTAGCGACTGTGCACACTTCTGCAGTTTTTGTTATAATACCGTTATTTTTGAAGCTAGAGAGTTAATTTTTTTATGAGATTGTTCAGTATTTAACTTTGATTTGAATTAAATGGTTAGACTAAGAATTTGAAGTCATTCATATTGTTAAAAAAATTCTTAAACATCAAAAATTAACTTTATTTAAAACTTCGATTGGAACTCGGAAACTATTCAATAGCATGAGTCTGTCTCCAAAACCCCCTAAACCCATTACACCACTAAAAACTAGACAAAAAATGCTACAAAGTGATGAAATAAAATTAGTGGGTTTTTTAGTTTTCATCAAACAAGAGTTGATCAAACTTATGACTTTTATAAGTTAGTTTCTATATGCTGTCAATGAATACAGAAGGGCTAGTTGAGTTGGTTTTGCTCCTAATCGGATGATTATTCTGATTATTTTATTATTATGATTACATCGATTACAATTATCATTATCATCACTACATCAAATAAAACAGAAATCAATATGAGTGCCAACTATATTATTATTAGAAGGTCAATGAACTTTTCAGAGGGTTTTAATAATTTTAAATGTCGTCATTAAGGAAAGAATAACAACAAATATTTATTTTTTTAGGGGTTGTTATAAAATTTTGTTTCCTCATCATCATGTAACGAAATGTAAAACTGGTTTAGTTTTTATATGTAGGGATATAATGTAAGAAATGAATGTACACAATATTAGTTCTCTACATTTAAGAAAAGTACAGTTACTATTTATTGTTTTAGGGGTTGATACTACATTTTCATCCCTTAGCAAAAAGTGACATAATGTAAAAATGGTTTATTTTGTATAGGTATCTTGTAAGAAATATATGTATCACATTTCAGATATCTAGCATTAATTGAATATATCACTATGCATATTTATTGTTTTAGGGGTTGTTACTTCATTTTCACCCCTTAGAAAAACGTGACAAAATGTAAAACTGGTTTATTTTTCATTCATGTCTTGTAACAAATAAATGTACAAAATTTCAACTCTCTAGCTTAAATGAAAGTATGTATAACAATTAATATTTATTGTTTTAGGGGTTGTTATCACATTTTCACCCTTAGCAGCAAGCTCTTAAAAACAAATCTGGTTTATATTTTCTATGTATCTTTTAAGAAATAAATGTACAAAATTTGAGCTCTCTAGCTTTAAGTACGTTATAACAATTAATATTTAGGGCCGGTTCAGGAGTTCAGGTTTATCTTTAAAAACCGGAGTTCAGGTCCGGGCTTAAATACCAGTTAAAACCAGTATTTGAGCTGCAGTTTAAAAATTGACTTCAGGAGCTCGGGTTTAACTTTAGACTCGGACTAAAGATAGTCCCGGCTTAAAGGTGGCAGGGATAAACTCGAGCTTAAGAAATCGGCTTCAGGAGTCCACATCGATTTAAACCCGAGTCTAAAAGATAAACTCGTGGGTTCAGGAGATCAAGTTCGAGGGTAAAAAAGATAGCCTGAGACTAAAAAAGAGCGATTTTAAGCTCCAACTTAAACCCACTGGGGGGCAGGTTTAAGTTGGAGTTTAAAAAAAGAATCATATTTACATGATTATTTACCGCAATATTGCAAAAAGAGTTGTATTTTCGTCATCAGGATTAATTTTTACACACATTGTTAAAAAAATATTCACATAAAAAAATTATTTTTCACAGTTTTTTACAGTGTTACTATAGAAAAACTGATGTTTTTCAGCTATGGATAAAAATAACTTTCTTTATTTAGCACAAAATTATTATGTATATAAACTTATTAAAAAAATCAACATTTGAAAGAACTCATAATATGAACTACGATTATAACCCGGGCATACACATATTGCATTACGTAATTACATTACCCCTTTACGTAACGTAACTCAGCAAAACAATCTTTTTACGTCATTTTAACCGTCAAATGTCAAATTAAATCTCAATATGATACAAATTAGTCAAAATTTCCTTTATGTATTGATTGATAGCTTTTACCATGAACATTTCAACGTATTTAAAAGGAAAATACAATGGCGAAAGAAATACAATTTTGTATAAATACATATACAATGTAATAACAAGTTAATAATATAATAGTTTACATAACAAAACAAAAAGTACTTTAAACCAAAACTTAAAATCTTTTCCTTTTCAAATAAAAATACACTTTAAAAATAAAGTAATTAAACAGTCCTAACAAATAGTTTAGTAGGAAACTGTATTATTATTTAATAGATAATATAATATTAAAGAAAAAAAAAAAAATTAAACAAACTGAAGTGATTAGCATAGTGTTTAATGAGAATGTGAGGACGTTTTAGTTTGACGGCGTTTATTGCGTTATAGATTCACTCAGTAGTTGAACAGTTGTTTGCTCCATGGTTTTTCTCTAGGTTCAATGCCGATAGATAGTGGGAAAGATACTAGAACAGATGAGTTTTGAAGAGCATTTTCTTTCATTATCACCCAGTAGCTCCTCTCTTCTCCTTAAAATAGCGTAAACAATATTACAAGAGACTATCACATCTCACATCTATGGATTTTCTAAAGGAACTGGCCCAAAACAAAGACACAGATGTCAATAGAGGTATAAACACCCTCCCCCCACCCTCATCATATTGTTTAAAGAGCTGTTTGATAACGAAAGTGACAGATAGACGCCGGAGCGTCTGGCACAATGCGCCCAGGGTTAGCAGGCATTTTTTGTCGCTGCCAATGTTACCAAACATATTCTCAGCGTTTCCCTCTCATTTAGGCTCAGTCTTACTTTGAGATCGGTCTACGTTAAGCTCGAGCTTATCTCATTTACGCTCAGACTCCTAAACCCAATTTTTAGTCAAGGGCTATTTTAAGCCGGGACTAACGTTAGACGCGGCCTATATAAACCCGAGATCCTGAACCGCCCCTTATTGTTTTAGGGGTTGTTACTACATTTTACCCCTTAGCATGTAACAAAATTTAAAACTGGTTTATTTTTATATGTATTTTGTAAGAAATAAATGTAAAAATTTCATATTTCTAGCTTTAGGTAAGTATAAAGAACAATATTTACTCTTTTAGGGGTTGTTTAAAAAAAAAAGAAAAAAGGGGTTTATAAAGAAAGGGGTTGTTTTACTTTATAAAGAAAAAAAATCTTAACAAGTCTTCAGTTAATAGTATCAAGTGTTCAACGAAATCAAATAAAAAGTGTTTTTCAACTACCTGTTAGGCCTACACCTATATATTTCCAAATCTTTATTTAAAGAAATCTATATTTTCGGAACTATAAGAGTGATGTCTGATTGGAAGGCAGTTTCAGAAAGTTTAAATCTTGACGAACCCAAAAGTATCTTTATTTAATTTGAACCTTTATATATTCCATTGAAAGTACATACTAAGTTAGTTGCTATTTTCATATGTTGGATATGGGGAGTATTTTAATAATGATTGTTTTCTTTAAGAAATATTTTTACACTACTACTTCAATGATTATTTTAATGCGTAAGGTTTATACAATATATTCTGGTTTGTTATGTTGACTGCCTTGCAGGATCATTTATCCTCGTTATACGCAGTACTGCATTACACGATTTCAACAATTTTTCATTTGCTGTATTGTTAATACTGATATTGTTATGTTTTAGTCAATATATAAAATTAATTTGAATAATAATACCATTTGTTTTAATTGCTTATATTCTTACATAAAATGCTTGTGGGTTAACATTGTCTTGTAGAATAAAACGTCTTCAGAAGGTCCAACTAGATCTGTCCGCTATCACAAGGTCCAAATCCATCCATCCGGTATTCCAAGATTCAAGGTCCACCTGTATACGTCTGGTATTCAAAGTCCAACTGCATCCGCCCAGTATTCCAAGGTCCAACTGCATCGGTCCGGTATTCCAAAGTCCAACTGCATCCGTTCGGTATCCCAAAGTGTAACTACAATATAACACTTATTAAATTCATAAGACTATACTATTTGTCAAGACAGTTAAATAATTTCTTAACAGCAAGCATCAGTTAGTAAGTAGTGATTGTAAGAGTATGAAGATGCATACATAGATGGCAATCTTATAAACATTGTTTTTCAGATTTTCTGAAAAATGGTTTGGCTTATATCATACAAAAATATATGGTACAATCTCAGGTTCTATCTTAATAGAATACAATTTAAATTATCCAAATCGGTTAAGCCGTTTCCGAGAAATCGGTAAACATAAATAATAATAAAAACAAATATACGCATCGAACATAGAACCTCCTTCTTTATTTGAAGTCGGTTAAAAAGTGTTTTTTAAGTAACGCAAAGTGATAAACTCAGTTCTACGTCATCCGGAGACTGGTATCCTCTGTTATAATAACATTTTAAATTCAGTGAACTGATAAAAACTATAATAAAACTTAAATAACTATTTTAAAAATCTCAAAACAAAAAATAGACACCAACTTTATAATTTGCAATTTTAAATAGTAAAATCATGAATGCGACAGTAAACAGTTTGATCATGGCAAGCCGAATGCCTGCCCCGAGATATTAAATAACAAATTTTAACAATTTCAATATAATAATTTCAAATTTTTAACAAATAACTTGTGAATCACATGAGCTAGTTTGAGAGCCATTTAACAACTTCAAAGTAAAAATAAACTTGAACTATACTCAAATGAGTCTGATTAAACAATTTTTGTATACAGAAATTTCATTAAGTGGATTAATTAATAAATTTAACTTGTGTTTTTCTTGAATCTGTTTACTTCATTGACCCACTTAGATATTTAGTAGAGAGGGATTTACAATTTGTCAAGACAGTTAAATAATTTCATAACAGCAAGCATCATTTAGTACTTAGTGATAGTAATAGTATGAAATAATTGTCAAATTAATGTTTCTGTTAATATCAAGTTATGTATAAGAATAAAGTTATTAATATACTTACATAAAATGATGTGAGGTAATGTTGTCTTGCTTGTAGAATAAAATGTCTTCCAACAGTAAAACTGCATCCGTGCGGTCTCACTTGTCCAACTGCATCCGTCCGGTATCCCAAGGTCCAACTACAATAAAACACTTATTAAAATCATAACAATATTAATATTTAGTATTTTATTTAGACTTTACGATTTGTCATTACAGTTAAAAAAATTCATAACAGCAAGCATCAGTTAGTAGGTAGTGATAGTAATAGAATGAAATAATTGTCAAATTAATGATTCTATTAATAATTTCAAGTTATGTATAAGATATAATGCTATTAGAATACTTACATAAAGTGATGTCAACGTTGTCTTGTAGAATAAAACTTCTTCCAAAGGTCCTATTGCAACCGACCGGTATTCCAAGGTCCAACTGAATCCGTCCGGTATCCCGAGGTCCAACTACAATGTAACTTATTAAAATCATAACAATATTAATATTTAGTATTTTATTTAGACTTTACAATTATCAGTAAAGACAGTTAATAATTTCTTAACAGCAAGCATCAGTTAGTAGGTATTGATAGTATAATAGTATGAAATAATTGTCAAATTAATGATTGTATTAATAATATCAAATTATGTATAAGATATAATGTTATTAGTATCGTAAGTGATATGGGTTAACGTTATTTTGTAGAATAAAACGTCTTCCAACGTTCCAACTGCATCCATCCGGTATTCCGAGGTCCAACTACAAAAAAACACTTATTAAAATCATAACTATATTAATATTTAGTATTTTATTTAGATTTTACAATTTGTAAAGACAGTTAATAACTTTTAAATTCCAAGCATCAGTTATTAGGTAGTGATAATAATGGAATGAAATAATTGTCAAATTAATAATTCTATTAATAATATCAAGTTATGTATACGATATAATGCTATTAGCAGTGGCGGCGCGCAGTCATTTTAACTGGGTGGGCTAGTTGTGACCTTGGCCTAGTAGTGGCTGGCTTATTGTGCAAGAGCAATGAACTCTACAGGGTAGCACCTGAACGCGGCGAGCGTCTAAATTTAACCACACCCGTTTCCGGCGCGTCACATACCCTGTCCTATGCGAATGCATAAATCCCTTAAATTCTTCCATGTGCTTACTGCGATAACTTTTTGATTAAACAAGTGTTTCAGGTTAATAACTCTCTTTAAAAAAATACACGCGTGACTATGCAGTTTGTTTGTATGCACAAATAATTCAATTAAAATTAAATTTGTTTAAAATACTAACTAGGATCAAACCTATAGTAAACCCAAGTTTCCACAGTAAATATTATAGTTTTGAAACATAACAGTAGGAGTAGGTAACGAAATAAAAATTAATTTTAATTACAAAAACATACTTTTAAAATCTAATCATATGTGTACAAGGTACAGCCAAACTTCTATTTATAAAGTGACAAACACACGCGAATGTCACCAAGGAATAATGTAATGCATAACACGCTTAGTCACTGCACGTAGACTGTCTCGGGGCTAAGCCCGAGAGACACTTACATTGGACATATGGGAGCCGGCAGGGAGGGGGAACTGTCTGCGTGATGTCAACTATTCTTGACGCTAAGCTACATGCTGTATCGCCGGGGCTAGTTTGAAATCAGCCCCGGCCGCCTGCTTTCTACTCTCAGTCGTCGCGCAAACATGCTTTTGTCTTACATATTCACGCACTGTTTTCATATTAATTCAGTATTTATTTTAATTAACTAATATTTTCTTTTTCTGAACTATTGGTGGGGCTCAGCCCCAACTGCCCTTATGGACACGCCGCCACTGGCTATTAGTATACTTACTTAAAGTGATGTAAGGTAATGTTGTCTTGCTTGTAGAATAAAACGTCTTCCAACCGCCCAACTGCATCCGTGCGGTCTCACAAGGTCCAACCTGTTAGGGGTTGAAATAACTAGTCTCTTATTACCCGGGTTCAAACAATACTTTAATATGCTAATAGCAAAGGGACAGATCAATAATAACAATGCAGTGGTTCAGTGGTAATACTTATCTCTCTATATTTATTCATACAATGCAATAATAGAAATACATACGATTTGATACATTAGCCTACACTTATGATCTACATACATTTCCTTTACTAGATACTACTTTCGTATGACAGACTGAAACAAGAACTCGGTAAACAAAGCTACTGAATTTACTTTAATTAAACTTTCCCGTTAAACTTTTGACTCCAAACTCAATGTGATATCGATAGACTAAGTATTCTGTGACTCACTCAAATCTCGTTCTATTGCAGAACCGGTTTCGTCCTTCAATCTCGTGTAGACTTCTCGTAGTGATGACTTGTCTCTTGCTGTTCAGCTTCCAACCCTTAGCTTCTCAATCACAATACTTGGCCAAGTCCCGGCCAAACGTCCCTAGCTAATTGGCCTAGCTTTCCGGCCCCACACTTAACAAACTGGCCTAGCTACCGGCCCAAAACCTTAACAGACTGGCCTCCAATCTAGATTAGGGTTATGCTTATATAACCCATCTAACTTCCATGTTGACAAACTACACTGTTCTTCCGTGCATCACAAAAACACTTCCGTCAAGCTCATCCTTCCTTGTTATGCTTCCTTGTTTACCTCTATCTGTCTTACGCAAAGTAATATCTTTACACTAAACATACTAACTCTAATAATTAATATAACTAATATTTTTTTTGATCACACACCCCATTAATTCGTAACAATACCCCTCCTCTGAAAAATGTCGTCCTCGACATTTGTCTTACATCTCCTTCGGGGGGTATCTTCCTAAATACATAACTCTACAACACACACACATCTACAGTACATTCAACAATACAGATTCACACCATTTACAATAAAATTTACAAAATCCAAAATACAACACACAACATATAAAATGTCCAATGTTTGGGGAAATAGAAAGTTCGGGGAAAACTGGGGTGTGGGAAAGGAATCCGGTGCACTATTCAGATAGCGACCCGCTATCCGCTGACTAGGTATAAGACACATTCTGAGATCCCGTAGCCACCAACCGCTCCCTCTACAGTGTCTGCTGTCCGCTGCCACGCCCGCAACATCCAAGGTAGAGGTTCCTGAAGAATAGCCCTAGCAGATCCGCTCTCAGTTCTGTGGCCGCCGCTGCTGCCGTATCCTCTCCGTGGCTCTTCTCATATTTGGTATTGCAGCTGCCGCATCACGGAACGCAAGTATGCCGTCCTCGTAGCCATGCTATCTCTTTTCAACAAACTCAAACGTTATAATTAGTAATGGCATTTTTAACTCCCAACCATTGTTCAAATCTTCCACAGTCCAAAAACCAGAATAAACATCCTACTTAAGCCATTTAATATACCACATTGAGGAAATCATCCCTTATATACAAAAAACAAGTCCCCCGCCAAACAACATAGCTCTGAATTTTACCGACACCTTGGTGCACTCTGTCTTACAATATATTATAACCCATTACACACATAATGTACACAATATAACATAATACATATAATTCATAAAAACTTAGCAACATAACTTATATAATACAAATATAGACCAAAATACAAAATATACAAACGCAGACTTTCAACTAAGAAACAAGAAAAACACACAACCAACGCTGCTCACCCGGAAACTACGTACTTCTTTAACCTTGCTACATGCCCATTTTCTGGCTTCAATCGCCCATGCCTGTACATAGCAACCCTGTAATTTTCCCGCAAGACCTTACATGGTCCCGAATAGGTCCGCGCCAATTTGTCATGCCTCCTCGGCTCCCAAACAAACATCTGCTTCCCTACACAGTATTCTACCCCTTTACATTTGCTGTCATTCCGCTTATACCGCTTGACCCGCGTTCGCACCATATTTCGTGGTAAATCCTTCCGTGAATTGGGAATCATTCTCCGTGTTGCTACAGTTTTAGTAAAATTCCTTAAACTGTCATCCATAGGTAGTGCGCGACTTTCATGGAGTCCTTTCATACGCGTGTTCAAGGTCATTATACCATACCGCCGTATTGTTGACTTACGTGAGCTTGGATCATCTGTTTCGCTTGGCATTGACTTCAATTCAAGGTTGCTGACACTGCTATCGCGGCCTGAATGTACTACGTTTCCGCGTGCATAACTATTTCGCTGACGGCAGTGCAATTGCTTCCTTACAAAATTCACATGTTTTTGTTGCTCTTGACGCTGTGCAAGTTTCCATTGTATCTCTGCATTATCACTCTTCCTAACGTTGATCAGAAACATGCTTTGTTTCCTAGGCTTTTCCGGCTCAGGGGAATACCGTCGCTGCCCTCTCGGCTTTTGTAGCTCTTCCTGAAATTGACGTCTACAGTCCCTGGCAACGTGTCCTATTTTCTCGCATATGCAACATGTGCGTTGCTGCGCTGAATACCTGTACCGTTACGTGTAGAATGCGCGTCCGTCCATTTCCGATCGCCCTTTGTAGTTTCCTGGCTCCTGTCTCCGTTTGTAGCTGTAAAAGTTTCCCCTACGCGGCGATGCATGTCTTCGAATTTCATCCTTACACTCTCTGGAAAAGTGCCCTGGCTTGCCACATACCCAACATGTATAACTCTGCGTCGTATACTGGTCACGCTGTGTATTGTCATACCGCCCTCCGGTCTCATAATGTCCATGGAATCCCTTGCGATCGTGCGCCCAATGGTTGTCGTAAGATCTCTCCCTACATGGCGACCTGTCATCCTGGAACCGCACCTGGCTTTCCCTATTATCTTGCATCCTACCATCGTATTGTGTCGCATACGTTCTCCGCTCGCGATGTGCCGACACCTGCATATGGTCTAACATAGCCATAACTCTGTCTATCCTTTCTCCCAGCTCAACCACCTGCTTATCCGCAGTATCGTCGGACGAATGACACCCTAATCGATTCCGCATTAAATAAGCTGCCTTCTCGTATGACCTAATATTGTCCCTCAGCTTTTTCAACGAAGAATTGTCCAACATTGCTATTTGCTGTAGCAATGCTGGGTTGAGCCCCTTCAAAATATATGCACACAACTCTTGTTCTGGCATATCCGCATCTATCCGTGCGCATAAAAATTCTACGTCTGCCCAATACTGTACGAAGGATTCATCTTGCAATTGTACCCGATTATTAAGCTTTATTAACAACATCTCCTTTTCCTGCTTGGGTGTAAATGTATTTACAAACAGTCCCTTTAACTCCGCCCATGTGAATACATTGTGCTTACGCTCAAAATTATCGTAAACCGTTAAAGCAACACCCTCCAAATACATGGGAAAATATAGCAATTTTCTGTCATCTGCCCAACCATTAGCTAACGATGCACGCTCAAACCTTGTCACGTAACTCAAAACATCGTCCCCCGTAGTACCCTGGAATTTACCCGGATCAAAGAAAGGTACTCGCTCCTCCATTTTTGGTTGTATAAACAAACTAGCCGTACAACCTACGCCTTTTGTTGCCACTAATTTAGATCGTAAATTAGAACGAATGCATTCTAAATCTGCTTCCTCAGATGCACGAAAACCTAAATCTGTCCAAATTTTATCTGATCTATTTTTGTTCCAAGCCTTTATTTCAGCTAAAGTTAAAACAATTCAATCTGCAGAAACCACCGGAGTTTATTTCCTGACGTAGGCAAGACAACGCAAGGCCTACACGCTGTGGTATTTAAACACTATAACACTTAACAGATAAATGCCACGCTCGCAAATTCCTGAGCTCGGTACGCATCGAAAACAAACAGAAACATATAATTCAGTATCTACTGTATTCCACACTTCCAGTTACTCAATCCGCCAAAAGTGCAAAATACAGCTAATGGTACCAAATATAGTATGTTGACCCGAGAAGACTTATACGTTTCGAGGAAAGAAGGAGCTAATTGCTGACAATGAATTCCTACCGCGCCGTAACATTCATTCGTACACGCCTAATTAAAATATAACACAATACTTAAAATATAACCCAGTACTTGTCGAAATTATGCTACAAGCAAAAATACAAACATACCAACAAAAAATCACAATAAGGTATCCAAAACGTAACCCTGGCCATACAACAGGCATTTAAAACAATTACTCATCAATAAGTTAAATCAATACTTGTAAACCCTAATTCAATTAAAACATTTTTCAGCAAAAATTAAGAAAACATTTTTTCCATACATCTACATACATATTTACTGTATCTTAAAAAAACTAAGTAATTCTACAAAAAAAAAGTTCATTCAAAATTCGGCCGATTTTTTCAAGCAAAAACTATTTTTGGTAAAGACCAAAACCCACGGCCTAGCACCATTTTGATAGGGTTAGGATTTCTAGTTCCCTTATCACCCGGGTTCTAACAAAACACTTTACTATATTAATAGCAAAGGGACAGATCAATAATAACAATGCAGTGGTTCAGTGGTAATACTTATCTCTCTATATTTATTCATACAATGCAATAATAGAAATACATACGATTTGATACATTAGCCTACACTTATGATCTACATACATTTCCTTTACTAGATACTACTTTCGTATGACAGACTGAAACAAGAACTCGGTAAACAAAGCTACTGAATTTACTTTAATTAAACTTTCCCGTTAAACTTTTGACTCCAAACTCAATGTGATATCGATAGACTAAGTATTCTGTGACTCACTCAAATCTCGTTCTATTGCAGAACCGGTTTCGTCCTTCAATCTCGTGTAGACTTCTCGTAGTGATGACTTGTCTCTTGCTG
>JAGFPH010001981.1:0-34834 GCA_018207615.1 Philaenus spumarius
AGACCTCTCAAGCCAAGCATAGATTGATTCGTAAATCGAATCTGGTGGAACCCCCATATAAATATAACACCTCAATATAAAACCAACCAACGATTTAACAACAGTCATCCAAAAACACTACGAAAATATATAAACGGCTATCAACTTTACAACGGCCAAAACAGTGTAGGGCAAATATGCTCAATCTGTAATAAAAACAATCACTCAACGAACAAATCTTTCTTCAGAAAATATAACTGTAACATATGTAAAATGGACAATCACACAACAGTAGAATGTGCTTTCAATTTAAAAATGGATAGGCCTACTTATCCTCAATATACGAGAAACCAAAGTAGGCCTTTTACCTATGTAAATAAAAAGTATTGCCAAAAATGTAGAAGAAATGGCCACTCAACTCAACAATGCTACACTAATAAATGTTCAAAACTATCATTCAATCAAAAACGGACTAGAGGGGAGACTATACAAAACAAGAACTATACCACCCCAAAACACAAATATACAAATTTTCGTACCAAATTTCAACAATTAAACATGCAAAATAAACGGATACCTAAACAAATAATAACAACAAGCAGTTCAATGGCAGAAAATATTACTCTATTTCATTAAGGCAAAAGAAATATAAACAAGCATACTATAATTCAAATGACTCAAGCAAAATACCAGGCACTTCAGTTGGAACACAATACTTGGTACAGGACGATAACATGGGTCAGTCACACGTACACAATTTGATGACACCAGGCGTTAACGGGATAGAACTGGAAGAGGCAGTACAATGAGGAAATGACTTTAACTCATTCAGCACATTTCACAAGCAAATTTTAAATCAAAACGGGGTACCTAAGTCTCGAAAATCAGACAAGGATATAACATGGGATGTATACAATACATTATTTTTAAATAAAAATGAAAATTCAAGAGTATGCACAATTAACATAAAGTTCAAAACATTAAATAATCAAGATATTGAAACGATTTTAGATTCTGGCGCAAATGTTTCAATCTGTCATTATGACCTAGTCAAAAATAAACCCATAACAATTCAAACAAAAACAATAATAAAATCTGCTACAGACGACAATTTAAAAATTCATGGAGAGATAACCTTACCATTTGAAATTAATGGAATAAAATTTACTAACAAATTTTATGTTGCATCTGGAATAAATACCAAAGTTATTTTAGGCAGTAACTTCTTACTAGAAAATAGAGCAAAAATAGACTTCAATAAGAAACATATTACCCTATATTCAAATGACCAAAAGTGTAAAATAGAAATGAATGAATCATAGCTCCAAAATTTAAAAAATATACGATTACTAATAAATAACAACATAATAAACCACCCCGAAATAAGATCAAACGAACAAATTAAAATAGCATCAGGGCAAAGTTTACGTGTACAAGAAATAGAAAATTATAGAGAAATAATGGATTTTGAAACGGACAGGCACTTAAGGGAACAAAAACAAATTCATGCCTACATATCCCAACAAGAAAATAAATATTATGTTTACATATACAATGCATCAAGACGATCCCAAATACTTATGCCAAGAACACTTATAGGTCACATAAACAAAAATGAAGAAAACAAAAAAATGTATGATACAGTAAACAAAAACATGACACCCACACAAACTACTCTACCCAAAAATTCAAAAAAGGAACAAATAACTGACAAAAATGGAGTACAATTCCAAATTTGTGAAAAATTGACAGAAACACAACACAGGCAAGTGACAGAAATAATAAAAAAATATAAACACATCTTTACTACGGAGGTCAAAGACCTAAGCCCAGCCAAAATTAACCCAGTAAAAATACAAGTAATTCAAGGAACATCAGGAGTTATCGTACCACCATATCGCCAAAGTAATCAGGAAAGACAGTTATTAAATCACGAATTAGATGACCTAGTAAAGGCAGGAATTTTAGAAGAGTGTCAAAATTTTACGGAATACGCGTCACCAGCATTTATATTCAAAAACCAAGATAACTCGCACAGATTAGTAGCAGATTTCAGAAAAGTAAACGAACAAATAAAGAATGAAAATTTTCCTATTCCAAGTTTACAACTAATGTTCAGCTGTTTAAACAACTCACAATATTTCACAAAGTTAGATTTAAAAAACGCCTTTTTCCAATTACAAGTACATGAAGAAAGTAAACCATTATTAACAATTAGAACTCAAGACAAAATGTTAAGATATACAAGATTACCACAGGGACTTAAAGTATCAAGCGCAATATTCCAGAAAGCCCTAAACAAAACACTAGCAAAACACCTTTTTTCAAAGTGCTTATCTTATTTGGACGACACTTTAGTGTTTGCACCGACCTTTGAAGAGAAATTACACAATCTAGAAGCTGTTTTAAATGAACTAGACAAAGCAAATCTAAAACTAAATACAAAAAAGTTTAAATTTTTTTACAAAGAAATTGAAATATTGGGACACAAGGTTTCGACAGAAGGAATAGAGCCTCTAAAATCTAATATACAGCCAATATTAGACTTCAAACAACCAAAAACCTTACGTAATATAAGAGCTTTCCTAGGAGTTTCAGGCTTTTTTAGAAAATTCATCAAAGATTACACAAAAATTACTCACCCTTTAACAGAACTTCTCAAAAACCAACAACAAACAAATTCTAAAATAATTTGGACAGAAAATTGTAACAAAGCTTTTGAACAGATAAAATCAATTTTAACCAATCCACCATTGTTATCACATTTTAAAGAAACCAGGAACACAAACGTAAACACTGACGCTTCGAATATTGGAATCGGAGCGGTATTAACACAAATAGATCCTAACAATAGTCAAGAATATCCAATTGCTTACCTATCCAGAAAATTAAAACCGCACGAAACAAGATATTCCACAGTTGAAAAAGAAATGCTCGGATTAGTTTATTCTATTGAGTATTGGAGAGAATACTCATTAGGCAGAAAAATTACACGTTTCACCGACAACTCAGCACTACAATACTTTCAAAATTTCAAAAATCCATCAAACAGGTTAGGCCGACTAGCAACCAAATTAGTAGATTACGATCTGGACATAAAATACAAGAAAGGGAAAACAATGGGTTTGCCAGACATCTTATCTAGACAGGAAACGGGAGAGGAAATTTCACAACATTTTGAGGATGTATTTTTAATAAATTATGACACACAAAACTTAGAATTACTACAATCAAAGGATCCGTACCTAAAACAAATCAAACTTGCACTTTTAAACATTGACTGGGGTAACAAAAAAATTTACAGGGCATCTAGACATTACACGTTAGAGGATCAAATTATATACTTCAAACAATTCAATGGCGAAGACATAATAAAACTTTTGGCCATACCGGACGAATTAAAACAAGAAATTTTAATACAAGCCCATGGCAACCCACTCACAGGAGGACATTACTCATACTATCAAACAATTTCAAAAATAAAGGACAGATATCATTGGCCTTTGCATAAAGACGTACAAGAATACACAAAGACATGTAACACTTGCCAAAAACGAAAAATACCAACCAGAAAACCGTACGGGTTATTAAAACCAATATTACCTACACACAAACCCATGGATAGAATAATAATAGACTTTATTGGACCGATAAACTCATCGTATGCTCATAAAAACATTTTAACTTGTACCGACACAACAACCAAATATGCCTGGGCTTTTAAGTGCAAAACAGCAGACGCTAAAACTGTAGCTGAGAATTTAATGAAAATAATTTTAAAACATGGTAAAATGCGAATATTACAATCTGACAGGGGTACACATTTTAATAACGAAATCATAAAGAACTTAACATCAACTCTAGGAATTAATAAAATTCTAAGCAGCGCTTATTCGCCACAAACACAAGGATTAACTGAAAAATTTAACGGTACACTTGCTAATATGTTATCCCACTACGTACACGAAAAGCCAAATGCATGGTCAAAGTACCTAGACAAAGTTGTGTACTGTTACAATTCAACAAAACAAACTAGCACGGGGTATTCACCAAATAAATTAATGTACGCTTTTGAACCAAATAACCCCATGGAAATAATACAAATTCAAGAAAACCCAAATTATGATATAAAACAACACATAACACAGATACAAGATATTAGAAAAAGTTTGCCAGAAATCATAAAAAAGGCTCAAAATAAAAAAAAAAAAAATTATGATAAGACAGATTTTGAATTTCAAGTAGGAGACGAAGTTTTAATAAAACGGGAATTCCATGGAAAAACACCCACGAAATTTGATATGCAATATACTGGCCCATTCTCGATTATAAAAAAGGTTAACAACCTAACATACCTAGTAGAAATATTAAAGTACGGAAAGCTACAAAATGAACCCATACATATTTCGAGAATGAAAATGTATCACAGAAGGTCATTATAAACAAAAATATGTTATGTGTACATTACAATGTAAAAATATATAATATCATCGAGATCTGTCTATAATTAGTATTGTAGAAATTAGAAATAAGTTACATGTACTAGATTTAAGCACTAATTATGTATTTAACAGCAGTATCATTAATGTAACACAAATTTTTATTTGCAGCAACAATTAAAGCCTTAGTAAAAACCAGTAATCATTTAAATAAGTAAAATTAAATAACAACTAAACTTTGAATAAGTAAAGCTTTTAAAATTAAATAACATCGAGATCTGATCTATTAAACATCTTTGTAGATAACATCATAACAGTCGGTAAACAATTTAAAGAGACCCAGATACTGTCAATGTGTAGGCCTATACAACGCTAACGTAAATGTAAACAGCGTAGCGACTGCAAACTCAACATTTCGGACATAGTTTGTATTCCTAAGAGTCGCAAACTTGGGAGCTACACTATCCGAAAACAGATTTTCTAACAACTTTCGTTAGGTACTTGAAGAGGAAGCCCTGATCAAGAGGAATTTTCATCTTGCGAAAATAACAAAAATACTACACATTCCAATAGATAAAAAAAAAACATTTGTATTTATAACAACATTATTGTAAATAGGCCTACAGCAACAAGCAGTCATCCAGCGACCAACATTATGCTGGCACAGCTAAACCACACTTCCTTCAAGGAAACTCTAACGCAAAAATTCCAGCACTTGCATTCTACTATCAGCGTTATCAGCTAAACATAACTTCAATGACACTACGTTATCAGCAATTCCACAAACATCGAGTTACTACAAACATAAACACAGTTACTACACAGAAAATAAACATCGTCTTAATTCACTTCAATACAAAAGGTGAGAAAATATATAAACAAAAATTGGTGGTACAATTTTACACCCAGCAGGGGGAGTGTAATGGATATATTGGTAGACACCAATATTTCCAAAGTCTAAAATAATTTAAAAAAAATAAATAAATAAAACAAATTATAGAAAGATTCTAAGATTCAAAGTAGGCCTAAGTTAGTTAAGAAGAAATCTTTGCTCTGGACACAGTTAAAAGATTACAGCTGATACTAGTAACACACGTGTAAACTATTAGGTTATGTTCCCAGACATTTCAAACAAGTCAGCAGCATTAGAACAACTTGCACTGAAACTAGCGAAACGACTCGTATTACATTTCACACAGCTTTAGCGAACAATGCAGAATATCATGAGAATGGCTTTACAAGAATTTACAGATCGACAAATTTTTAGAAAAATGAAAGACCAATAGGGAGATGAGTGAAAAATCTTTAGCCAATGACAAACGGTTTT
Organism: Philaenus spumarius; assembly: GCA_018207615.1. NCBI lineage: Eukaryota > Metazoa > Arthropoda > Insecta > Hemiptera > Aphrophoridae > Philaenus > Philaenus spumarius. The sequence continues at coordinate 5,746 of JAGFPH010001981.1, forward strand.
TCAAAAGGACGCGGTAGCAGGAGTAGGGCAAGAGCGAGAAAAGCGGGGTCTTCTTCAAAAATCTTTTGAACGGGCAAGACCTAAAAGCCCGCTTCACACCACAATGTATATTTCATATACAAAAATCATTTAAAATCAATCATCAAATAAGAATCAATCATCAAGTCGAACTCACTAAGTGAAAATTATCAATCAGTTTAAAATCAATCATCAATTTCAAAAGGCATCGCAGGAACCAGTGGATAAATAGTGTTCAGTGAATGTGCGAATATAGATAAATTAATATCAATAAAGTGTTAAATAAAATAATCAATAAAATATATAGTATCAGTTTAAAAGTGTATGAAAGGGGAAATCACAAGTGCATGTAAGTAAATTAAAAAATTTCAATTTATGTTAAGACAGATCTCGAGGTTAAGCAAATTTAAATAAAATCAAAATCATATCCAGATAATTAAAATAAAATCATAAACAAATTGTAAATGGAATAATATAAATGTAATAAAATAAATTCATAGCTTTAGAGCAACAATAACTAAGCAATTTGGTCGGGTCTTCTTTATAGAGAATTAGCTGCCAAGGATTTAATAATACCTAATAAGCAATTGAAAGGAGATTCCGATTCAATTAAAAGGGTTAAAAACTGCTGTTTAGGATAAGGTTTTAAAGGAAGGAATTATGTCAACTTAATTATCAAACTTTTAATTTCAAATATTTTATACTATGTTTAGTGGTTAGCCTATTTTAATAAAGGATAAGTTATATATATTAAATATTAAGGAGACTGCATAGTAATTGAATAGTACAGTCTCCCTTAACAACATTATAGATTACGAATAATAATTATCAAAATATCCTGGTAAAATTAGTTTAGTAGATTCAGCAACTTATTATGAAGTATAGTTTAGAGGAAGAGACGATTTGAGAAATTAAACATTAAGAAATTGTATATTAAATAATTTGTACATTTCTTAAGAACAAATTTCAATAATTAAGTATCATGTTAATTCAAGCTTTTTTTTTTCAATAAATTCAATTTAAAAAAATTCTAAATGTTATTAATGTAGAAAAGGTATAGTCATTAAATTAATCATATGTCATGTACAATATCTTATTATCAATTATACATTTAATACAAACTATTAACGTCTCTGAAGTTATTTCAACCAATTAGTTGTGAGTCAGACCTCTCAAGCCAAGCATAGATTGATTCGTAAATCGAATCTGGTGAAGCCCCCATATAAATATAAACCTTACAGGATAAAGTCGCCCAAATCAAAATCATAACCTTACAAGTATTATTATATTAGTAATCAACCTAAGTAGATATTTGTATATTTTAGGAACAGTACATCTATAGTATTTTGTACGCAATATTTTTGGCGGAGTTTTTATATCTCAATAGTCGGATTAATTTCAAACTTGAAAAAGAAATTTAGGTAAACTAAGATATGTACACAAAACACGAGTTAACTCTGCAAAAATCTTATAACATTTAAAGCAATAAGTTTGATTTTTTTAAAGAATTTTACATACTTGCAAAAATTTGGTTCATATGCCTTAAATATAATAATAACAATGTAGCAAATTCTCACAATGGTTGGCATTTAAAAATTGACCACAAATTGGTTCTTTTTGATAGATCTCTCTAATATTTTGATAGAAAATACAGTTCAAAATGCTTTGCACTATTGTAAGTTTGAAAGACATTAAGTCTTTTACTCTTTTATAATATTCCAAATTTGATATATGCACTGTACTTAATAATACAAACTAATACATTTAAAAAATAATTTTCTTAACTAGACAAATTTAAACTAATGAAGTTGATAAGACACTGTTTTAAGTTTACATAGTATGTTTTTTATAAGTAATAACAATAACAGAAATTCTCACACTTATACCTTTAATGATCATATCATTACTAATTTGATTATGGTATTACCTTACATAAACACATGTGTTTGAGAATTTGTGTTCCTTAATAATTCCTTCTCACTTGGGAAGCTAAAAAATATTACACTAATCAGAAGATTTTTACGTCAGATAACAGAGCAAGTCAATTATTTTTGTAGCTATTTGAAAAGAAAAAAATAATGAAAAAGAACTGCTTGTTTTTCAGGGTAAAATTATTTAAGTAAATGAACAAACTAACCTGTGACATAAAATTAAGGGAATGTATGAAACCACCTTGCTGTGCCAGAGATGTAGATGTTAAAAGGCATGAGAAAAGATTGACACCACACATCATCTGTACTGAGCTCATGCCATGTTGAGAGAATAAAGCACCTTGCCAGTTGGAAGTAAAACTGTCAAACACCATGTACGACACCAATAGGATAATACCAGAGACTGTTGTTGTTGTTTCTCCTAAATTATAATAATTTTTTTTTTTAACTCTTCTATAGTTAAATTAGTAGGAATGATTAAACTAAACAAGAATGTATTCCAAAGATTGTATAAATAGTTTTACGTTAGAAAAAAAATATTATGGTATAACTTTTCTTAAATCTTGTTCTATTTATAAGAACTATTTTTCAAAACAATTAAATTCCACTGTAAGTCATGTCAAAATGTATACTTATCGCTAATTTTGATTATTGTTTCACACGACTTTACTTTCAACTGTCTTTGTGAATACAACTTAAATTTTTCTTCCTAGACGAAACGCCTGATGATAATGGAATCAAGAAATGCGGTTTTCATTGCAGCTACAAAACTATTGTTCACTTTAATAAAAACTAATTATACCATACAATGGAATCAAAGGATTTTCTTGCAAAACGTAGTGGTGGGTGCCACCATTTAATTTGTTTTTTGGCATCTAGAAACTTTCATTCAGTGTAAAATGTCTGGCTCAGCAAAGTTACTATGTTCATTGTGGTCTTGATTGACATTTCTAACTGTAATCTAATTTATTTTAACATCAATCCAGTAAAGTCCCTCGAAGACTTTAACACCTCTGCAGCCATACATTTCCATGCAAGGACTAACTAGTTCAAGTAACTAACATTTATTTTCATTTCATTCCCACACCAAAATTCATACCCACTAACACGGATTTTGAAGTATTCACGTTAAACCCACAGCCGTGTGTCCCTAACAACCTCAAAATAAACTTTTGTTTAAAGAGTATGGATCTTGGAGAGATATAAGTTACAGGAGCAGGAAACTTATTAATAAGTCTATCTAAGTGATCTACACAGTTCTGAGATCGCACAAACCAATTTTTTAATTTCTAACATTTCCAAAGCATTTTATTTCCTACTTTTAGCACTGTCAAGGAAAATAAACATTAGACTAAAAATCTAAGATGGCATTATTAAACAACCGCCAACTCATTTTGTGCTCATTTAACATAAAATTTAAATTTGGCCGTTTTCCACAATATGTTGCAACGTTTTATTAACATTTTTTTTATGCCTAATACAGAAATCCCTCGATATTCACAGTCGCTAAAAAAAGAAAAAATACTGTATTAAATATCAGTAAAGTACATGCAAAATTCATAAACTATTACAGTGTATGTACTGTAATTATTACTGTACAAATTTAATAACATTGTATAAATACCACATCGGCGAGACACTCGTTATATCACGATTTCCCTACAACACACCTTTGCGTGAATACAAGTGGACTTGTGCAAATGAAGGTCAATGGCATACTGCACTGTACAGTGATTTAGTTAGTGACATCAATTGAGTTGTACAGCAAGTCAAATTAATTTTAAAGAAGTGACTGAAACTTTTCGATTAGCAAAAGAATTAGCTACGAAAGTGTCCGAAGTCGAACAGTCAATAAAATTCATCCGAGAACTTGACAAGGCATTATAACAAAGTGTGAAAAGAACTAGAACTAAATAAAAAACAAACAAAGATTACAAGTTGTTTAGTTTTATTTTAGTAATTGCAGTGTTATAGATTTCACAGTGATAAATAATTCCAGAGTGGCTGTACAGTTCTTAGAGTTTAGTGAACTGAGTCTATGATTATGTATTTAGTGTTTTAAAACTGAAATTATAATTCTGTGGGGGTTAAACGGGATACTTTCTACAAAAATAAAGTACATAAAATTTAAGTAAACATGAAATTTATTAACTTACGTAAATTTATTATAGGTATTGGTACATAATGTTTTTAAATGTTCTATATGTCACGATCATAACCTCCCTTTTCCCATAAAGATTTGGTTTTCGCTTTTCGCGGCAATTTTTCGGAACCTATCGAAAATAGTGAATAGTGAGAGATTTCTGTATAATTTTTTTGTAACTAACTAATTTGTATTAAACAAACTGCTGTAAACAAAAAAAAAAAACATATTAAACTCAGAGAAAAAACGTTAAAAACCAAATAAAAAATATTAAATCTAAGAATATTAAGTTCTTAAATCAAAAGAAGAAAGGTTTTGTTCATAAAGACAGAACAATTGAGGGAAAATGTTATGAAATTCTTAGGGTTAATTAAACATCAGCTTTAAGTTAAAAAAACATTATCAGACAGAATTTATAGACCATGAATTTATAAACTGTTTTAAATATTTTCCTTGGACTGTTTAAATCTACTAAGTAATTGCAGTAACTGGCGAAACCATGATCTGCAAGGCTGATCAAATATTTGTAGAATTTGGCTAAATATTGTTTGTTGTATTTCATGATAAGTAAATATAGTTTGTAAATTGGTTGCCACAATACAAGAATATTTAAATAGTATTTTAATAGTATACTATAGTATTTTAATAGTAGTAGATTAAATTACCAATAAGATAAAAATGTAACCAGTGACTAACCTACATGGCCTAATTATTTTCTCTCCAACATAAAAGCACATAGACTATCATCATATTCATAAAATATGATAACAAAACTACAATTAGGTTGGATGTATTAACTACAGTTAATCATACTATACAAAGTACAATAATTCATGTTGTACCTTTGCTTTCCGAACTGCCCAACAAAAACAATACCATGCCGAACGATATGAATACAGCTGTTAAATATTCATAATATTCATATTTTTGCCTCGATATCACCTTACCCATTATCATAACGGGTATGATTTTAGATGCTTTGGCAAGTACCTAAAACAAATGAAAATTCATGATTTAATTATGGTAAAAATACAATAGAAGAAATATTTGTACACTTTACTGATTTACCTATTGTTTACATCTTCATCTGCACATGTTCTATTTTAATTGGTGTTTGAAATTATGATGGTAGAATACCATTTATGTATTACCATTGATTTAATATGGTATAACAATTCAGAAATTTGTAGTGAAATTATAATTGAGTTTACTATATTATGTTATTTGTTTTAGATATTTGTAGCATGTTTGTTAACTAGCAATTTTTTGTAATATTTATGCAACTAATTTAAAGATATTAACCTTTTGTACTCTATTTGACACTTGGCTGATCCACCAGATCCAATTAAAATATGACTGTTAGAAGAAGTATTTTTGTAAATTCGTCAAAAAATTACTATAAAGTAAACATAACTTATTACGAGGCTTGTCCAGAAAGTAAGTACCTTTTCATTCTTCCGCCGGCACAGCGCTAGCGACGATGTTCCGTGCATACGCTCTAGTCTCCTTTGTTCATTATTGAACAGCTGACGCAATTACGTCAAAATTTAGTTGTGTTTACATTAGTTAGTGTGCACTCAAAATGTTTAAAACAATTTCTCATCCCGCGGACTATGAAGTCCGTTCTGTAATACGATTTTTTAACGCAAGGAACATGAAGCCTGCTGAAATTCATCGCCAACTTACAGAAGTTTATGGAGAAAAACTTATCAGTGATGGAATGGTAAGAAAATGGGTTAGGCAATTCAATGATGGGCGCACCAATGTTCATGACGAGGCTCGCAACGGGCGGCCATCGGTTGTGAATGATGAATTGGTTGAAAAAGTGAATGAGAAAATTCGTAGAAACAGACGTTTCACCATAAGAATGCTTTCTGATAAATTCCCACAAATTTCAAAATCTCTTTTGCATGAGATTGTGGTTAATCGCTTGAATTATTGCAAGTTGTGTTACCGTTGGGTTCCGAAAATGCTTATGGAAGAACACAAAAAGAAGTGACTTGGCAGTGCATTGACTTTTCTCACCCGTTACAGTGATGAAAGAGACGAATTCTTAAACAAGATTGTTACAGGTGTTGAAACTTTGGTTTGTCATATCACTCCAGAGTCCAAGCAACAGTCAATGGAGTGGAAACACTCACGATCCCCCAAAAAACAAAAGTTCAAAACAACTTTGTCGACAAGAAAAATCATGTGCACTGTGTTCTGGGGCAGAAAGAGCATTCTGCTTGTTGATTTTCTACCCAGAGGGGATACAATCAATGAGGAACAATATTGTGAAACGCTGAGAAAACTTCGGCGTGCGATTCAGAACAAAAGACGTGGAATGCTTAGTGAAGGCATTGTTGTTGAGCCATGACAATGCATGTCCCCATTCTGCTGGTGCCACTCAAAACCTTATTCAAGAATTTGGTTGGGAGCAATTTGACCATCCACCGTACAGCCCGTTTTATGTTATTGCACTTGAAGCGAGATTTCGGAGGTCGCCGCTTTGTCAGCAATGACGACGCTGAAGACGGTATTCAGCAATGGCTCTCATCAATGGCGGTATCTTTCTATGAAGAGGGTATAGAAAAGTTGGTTCCTCGCTAAGACAAATTTCTAAACTATTTTGGAAACTATGTAGAAAAATAGTTTAAGATATCCTCTTTCTTGTAGAAATAAATATTGTTGAAAAAAAAATTGTCTATTTGTTTTTTCCTAAAACGGTACTTACTTTCTGGACAAGCCAAATAAATGGATTTATATCATTTTGTTCAGAATAAATCGTAGAATAAGAAAACAAATTGTTGAGAAATTTAAAAAAAAACCATTTAGTAGGCCTATTTTGAATATAATCGGTCAGAAAAATCAATCATTTGTAATGAAATTAAAAATAAGAATAATAGAGTTTAGAGCTTGGAAAATACTTTTTTACACTAAATGTGACTATTATAAATAATTTGTTTAAATAGTCTAGATGTTTAACATTTTTTTTTATTGAGTTGTTTGGTATATTTTGAATATATTAGGTCAAACAAATAAAAAATATGTTTTTTTATGAACTTAAACGTAGTATCATAATAAAAGTAAAAGCTTTGGAAATACTTTTTACAGTAAATATGTCTGTTCAAATATGTTAATTGTATTATTTATATTTATTCAAAAATCTATTTTAACAATAACATTTTGGTGAAATAATGGTTTATAACCATGGTAACATATAGTTTAAAACGTTGCCATTTCTGAACACAAAATAGAACAAAAATAAGTTTACTATATTATTTACATAAACAAAATAGCTTTACAAAACAAACTGCAAAATAATAACGTATAATAAAAAAACACCACTCGAAAAAACATAAACAAAAGTTACAAGACAACAGACGGTGCTAGTTGGATTTCTCGATCATGACTGGCAAACAGCGCTCAACTTCAGAGAGATATAAAATAAATTCCAAATCCAATATAACCTGTCACTAGCTTCTAAACTGTTTTAACAACATTGAAGTCTCATTAGACCGAAAACCACAGATTCTACACTAGTTTAGAACATAGAAATCATATTAAAACGTGTGTTGGAATAAGTCTGACAGTGGAGCGGAACGACAAATTAGCGTTGTCGGACTGAGTTCGCATATGAAGCGCAAAAAGTTAAAATTTGTGTCAATTTTAATCTCCATAAAGTAGATATGAGATATAAAGTAGAAAATATGGTGGAAATAATACACGCAATTTAAGTATTTGTAAAAAAAAAACACATTTATTTGCTCACCAATTATTTAGCTTTACTGACTTATCGCTTTACAATCGCTACTATGTTCAAAGGTCCTGGACTGGTTCAATAATTTTAAAAGTAACAAAGGTAGAAAAATACATTTTTTAAATGCCTTATGGTGATAGAAAATTACTTTTTAGTGTATGAGTCATTATTAACTAATTAGAGTCAATACAGTTCCAATACTCAAGCAGTGATCTTTTCAGATCAATTCAATGACTTTTGCAAGGTCGCCTTCAATCATCTCTCATCCCTCTTTTACATCTCCGTACAGTGCTTTAACAAAGCATAAGTTTTGGTAGAGGATTTCCAAAGTTTTACAATTAACTCCATAGTGATACTTTGCTTCACTTGAATACTTTGTATTTTTCCAACAACAGAGATGTACTGTCCACATCGAATAAAGCCCTATAGCTGAACTATGCAACATCTAATCAATTTATAAAATACACAATTATAAATAGAGAAAGTCAATGTTGAATTTAAAAATTTTACATAAGTATAAGTTTATTGTTATTTAAATTTTGTTGAACTTCGGAGCTCGACCACAGCTACTTTATGTACAGCTATTTCAAACAATTTCTCCATGCTTACAAATACTAGTGAAGCCTAAAGGGCTACTCCTGAGGTCATAGAATTTCGAGAGTTGTTTATTTTCCTGGTGTCGACCGGCTACCTGAATTCCTTTAGAAATTTCTATTTCAATATGTTTGTGTTGAGAGATGGTGTTCCTAGAAGATTCTGGACTACACTGTATTGTTAATTCATTGTTTTTGTTTGTTAGATTAAAATTATTAAATAAAATTTGATCATTGTGTTCCATATTTTCTTTCAGGTTCCCTTTATAAGTAAATAATTCCCAATATTACTTACTAATTAAATATTCAAATAATAATTGATTAAAATACCTGTGTCGGAAAACTGATATACTTGAGAGCTTCGTATTGGCACCACGAGCTCATAATGTTTGAAAATGAGCAGTAGACATACTTGTAAAGAGGCATTGTGTGCCTTGGCTGCCTCATTAACAAAATGTAAATTCCTGACAGAGCAAATGCCAGGATACGATTGACAAAAACTAAAAATTGGGAATCCTTGAAGGAACCAAGTTCTCCTTTGGCATTTGTATAAACCTGCAAAAATCATAATTTTGTAATAAAAACTACTTTCAAAACTTACTGGTTTTGATAATTGGTAACTAAAAAGCATCACTTTAATATTTTAAAATCATGCAAACTACAAACACATACCTGGGTCATAACTTTCTCTTGGAGAAGTCCCCATGTCAGATACGAGCCTTGAAGTCCAACAAAACAGAACAAAAGAAGCAAGGTATCTTGTTTCAGAGATCTGGCAGCTGATGATTGATTGACGCTTGGCGCGTCTGGATTGAGGAATAAATCTACATTGGGTCCAGCGAAACACTGTCGTACGAAGGAAGAAAAACATCCAGGTACTGGAAAATCCAACATTTGATTGATAATGCATAGATGAATTTTAAAACAGTATTGAAATAGTATTCAGCAAAGTCAACTCAAAACATAAAATATTTACTTCCAATTAAAATGTTGAGATTGAATGTTTTCAAACAAACTACTATGCTATTCCGAAAACCCGCTTATTCCGAACAGAGTTCAGAAAAAAATAAGCATTTTTTAAACATAAAAACAGGAGAAATTAAAAAGACGTTCATGAAAAAAAGTACATTTATTGTTACACAAATAAGTTAAATAGAGCCTAAGCTTGAAGAAAAAGCCTGAAACCAAATTGGAATGAAAGCTGGTTTTGTTTCCTTCACGTTTTCCATCCGTTTTGCGGGAAGGAAGTTACCCCGCAACAAGCATCCAGTGAAAAGGATACCGTGCCCTTCAGAAAGAAGGAAGGATTAGATACAACAGCTAGGCTCTAATAGTGTTGTTGCCACCTGTCAGTTGCGTTTATCCGTTTTTCTCTTCCGTTTTCATTATTTCGAATGAATTTTAGTTTTTTCTCGATCTTTTTTCAAATGATGCGGTACTAACGGACAGACTGCAGGATGACAAAACGGACAGTTTGACCAACCTATCCCTTCCCTTCTGTTTTTAGAAACATATATCGCAATGCAAAGGAAGGAAAAAACGGAAAATCTATACTAAAACGAGGTCAAGAGGATTTGCCGCATCTACGTGTGATATGAGTTCAGTTTGAGCTTTCACCTCCACCTCGTTTTCCTCCGAGCCGATCAACGCTGTATAGAACTGACACTAGCAGATGTCCCCGCACTTAATTTACTCCTTAACAAGTCATACGTTGATATTATTCGCGAAATCCACCTATTCCAAATTCCCGCTAAACCAAACAGTGTTCGGTCCCAATTAGTTCTGAATAGCGGGACTCTACTGTATTCCTAGTTTGACAGAAGTTGGTTTTAGACTTGACGAATTGTTTAAAAATATTTTATATACTAAGTAATGTATAAGGGCAAAAATTACGAAAGAATTTATTAGTGATCCAGTCTTTTTATCAGTATTACAAGGAAAATAAAATTCAACAAAAAAAATTATGTTGTAATTAATTTTAATATTTAACAAATAATAAATTGAACCAAACTTGTTAAAAAAATATATAGAATGTTTTAAATCTGTGGTGGTTGGATACTTTACTAAGTATACTTAGCCAAGCAATCTAAATCTGACCTATTTTCAAAATTTTTAAATTGCCTGATTACTGATTAAATTTTAGATGTCTACAACTGTGCTTCTTATGATACACTGATAAGTGTAAACAGAATATATTACAATTTTCCATAAAGGTGTATTTTTTATAGTAAATGCAGCTATGTAAAATTATAATATACATTAAACTGTAAATACCATATACTGTGGTTATACAAATCAGATTGCAATCAGATTGTTGGGCATCCTGTAATAAGTCATGCAATAAATATCATGTGAGAAAATTTCACAAGATTGCAAGTACAATAAAACTATCACGTGTTTAGCTGCAGTATTATTACACTAGCAACTTTCAGACTGCCTTAGTTTTTTTTGTCACTGGCATTTATCTCAGAAGTTTTCTTACATTTGTGTAAAGACAGCCGATATATTATTCAAGTATTTGGATTTGGGCACTATTATCATCTGTTGTTTGTTGACTAATAAATAAAAGAAAAACTACTTGAAATACATTTTCTACTAAATATTTATGCATTTGCAGTTAGCCTAATACAAATTAATTTTAATAAAAAATTGTAAGAAAGGCAGAAAAGACCTCATGAAAAGATTCACCTAATAGTATCCTTAATCAAAGTGTAATTATTTAGAATGTGATCTCTCAAAGATGTTGTATAGAAACAGCACAGTAGTGTAACAAAGAATTGCAACACTAGTCACAAGCTATTTATACATCATCAATTATAATTTTGCTTTGTTCCAAAGCTAACTACTTACTAATTAATGTTATCAGAATATAAGTGATAAAGTAATTATTACTGTAGCTAGTAACAATACTGACAAAACCTTATTTCCAAAACTTTTGTTTTGTTTAGTATTCAACGCCAAACTTCTCTACTTAACCATGTATTTTCACAAAAATTATTCTCTGGTAAGAAACAACCTGCCATCATGTGGGTCTGTGAAATTACCTAACTTAGTTCACAGTTTGATATCTATATTACGTGTGACTATTTTAAGTTTCTATTAAATTTAATTAAACATAGAAAATAATATTACAAAAAAAGTATATTTTCACGGTTTTTGGAATATTTCTTTAATAACTTCTCCAGACAATGGTGACATTTTATAATGTACTGAGAGTAATTGTATGGTATAAACCATTCTCATAGTTTAAAAGACCTTTTTGCTCTTGCTGTTGATATTGGTAATGTTTTGAAGTACCTTAAACAACTATGAATGTTTGTAAATTTCCGAAATAATCTGGCATGTTTTTTTCTAAACACCTTATTCCATTTTTCTCCCCAAAATAAATATTTAGCTTTGGATGATCGTTTTTCAAAATATATAGTCACTAAATATATTCTGTATTTATAATAAATGAAAAGTAACAAAACTCTGTGTAGCACTTAGTGTTTCTAACTGGTTTTCAAATCAATTATGAAAGTGAACAATTTGATCATTTAAACAAGGAGTAGACTAATCATGTAAAATATTAAACTGTTTTCACAAGGTGGGTTACTCCATTTGAGATTGTACTATCCTCTGCATTCCAACATTGCCGTTGAGTACTTTAAACTTGTAAATCGATTGCAAAATGTATTTTCTCATTGGTTGAAAACTGTCCAATTGCAAGGGTTTACAAAAAACTAAGAAACTATAAGAGTCACGAACGATTGGAACGCACTGTAGAAAGTTCAAAGCTTGACGAATCCAAAGGTACCTGAGCCTTAGAATAGTGACAAGTTTGTGTCACTTCTTTTTGTTTTCACGCGCGGCATTAACTGTTTAGAAAACTACAATTTTAAAATGATGATTACATGTGTAAATAAATGTTTTAGAACAAATTTTCAAATACAAAAATAAAATTTAAAATATTTCCTTTCCAATGGTTTTTGTTTTATTGATATTGGATGATTTTAGTGGGTGAAATATTTAATAAAATTTGCGTTGTCTGAGACGACACATTGAACCTACACAAGAAGTTGAGACAACGCTATACTATAGCGTTGTTTGCTAGTACTAGGATTAATGAAGTTTACACATTTTCTCAATTCATTCTATTTTTTCCGTATTTATTATTACTAGTGGACCCAGCACTGCTTCGCTAATGCTTGATTTAATTTAAAGGGTATTAAAGTTATTCCATACAAATCATAACAAACCTTTAACACCAGCTGATTGCATGTATTGACATTTTTTATTTTGACTTAAATTGCTCATATATGGTCAATATGTAAACAAATCCTATCTGGCATAAGGATAACATGACAACTTTGAGGGCCACTGAGGCGAAGCCCTTAACATACATTGAGCTCATTTTAAGGGACACACAACTTCAGAGTGAGCTCATTAAAATGATACCAAAAACATCAATATCGGTAAAAAAAACTCTAGGAGGAGTTCTACTCACAAAATAACCCCTAGCAAATTAATTATGTATAGATTTTTATTATTTTTTTTTTTTTGCTGACACGGGTTTACGAACGCCCCATTTGCCCTTCACTGGATCCGCCCTAGGCTGACTCCATGGCTATCACAATGTCGAGGTAGTACATTTACCGCTAGTGTGGAGGTTGAAAAGAGCGAAACCAAATGACTTAGTGTAAATTATTTAAGAACTACACATGATCAAAATGTATATTGTATTGTGAAGTGCGACACTGGACGTATTTTCACTACACAGCCTGTAATGTCAGAAAAATATTGCTAGATAGTCCTTGACTAGTTGTAATTGAATATATTTAAAAAAAATGTAAACATTGAAAAAAAATCTCTCTGCTGGTTTGATTGTATATACTAAATTAAATGGATAAGGCAAAGGCAAACATAGTTCTCATTAAAAATGAGTCTACTCGAGGAAGCCATCACTCCCAGACTAATATTACTTTTGATGGTTCCTTCAAGTTCAAACTAGTGTCCTCAAACTTTTAACTCTAAACTCTTATCTCAGCAAAATGTCTAAATAGCCAATATAGCATATCCACTGCCAGTGTGGATCCTTACCTAATCTATACTATTGCTTACATTATTATTACAGTAGAGTCCCGCTAATCCAAACTAATTGAGACCGAACACTGTTCGGATTAGCGGGAATTCGGAATAGGCGAATTTCATAAATAATATCAACGTATTGACATGTTAATGGGTAAATGATGTGTGGGGACATCTGCTAATGGCAGCTCTATACAGCGTTGATCGGCTTGTGAACAGGTTCAATGAAAGTCGAAAAGGAAACGCATAGCGCTGATACAGTACCTACCCCCCTCTCCCTTCCGCGTTTCAAACATATTTATGAATCACTGCACTGAGCACTAGTCTACTAGTCTACACTGGATTCCACGTTCACCGTGCAGTACAGAGTGCCCATAAACCATGTTATCCATACGACAGTCTCAGCTATACTAGCCAACTAAAAAACATCAACTCCCATGCAATTTTCGGTCAGTTGACGCAACCCGCATGACAATAAACGTGATGTCCCTTGTAATGGTAATAGCATGTCTATTCTCCCGTAAGACCTGTGCTGCATGGTGAATGTGGAATTGAGTGTAGTCGTACCTAGTTCAGTGTTTACTCTAGAGGAGTTTGCTAAACTGTGTGCGCTTATTGCAAATTTATCGATGCAAACAGACCGAATTGGAAGAAAGCGAGGAATAGGGGAATGCTCAAACTGAAATCATATCACACACAGATGCGGCAAATGCTCTTGACCTCCGCTACGCTACGTCAAACAACACGCTTCATAATCACCAAATGATGTTACGTTCATGCGGCGATGGCGGAACATTGCATCCTCAAGTCGATTCTCAGTACTCTTTGAAAGAAAAAAATCACTGACATTACTTCTTAAAAGTGTGTGTAAATTAGTAATGCTTTATGTTTAGCAGTGAATAAAAATTATTCTACAAATTGTATAAATGGAGCCGACATGTACTGTAAGTAACCAGCTTTCATTTCTATTTTGTTTTAGGCGTTTTCATCAAGATTAGGCTCTATGTAAGTTTTTTTAACTATTTTATATAACAATAAATGTACGTTTTTTCACAAACGTCTTTTTAATTTCTCCTGTTTTTTAAGTTTAAAAAATCTGTATTTTTTCTGAACTCTGTTCGGAATAGGCGGATTTTCGGATTAGCGGGGTATCTGTCACAATACAAATAAACATTACCTGATCTATCAAGGTACTTGCTGGCCTTAACATATTTAAAAATAAGAATTCCAGGCACAAAAATAGTTGCATAACCGAGAAGATTCAATGCCAACCGAAACAGCCAACTACTCTTAAACAAGTCATCTGATTGTATCTCAGCTCCTCCGAGCCAATATAACAAGTGGGTAATGCCATAAATAGTACAAAATGTTAACAGCACCAATAAACTGAAACAATAAAGTTAAAATTTAGTTATTAGTACAGGTTAATATAAATGTAGAGTACATATTTTATACATTGTATTTAAAGTTTAAGTATAAATAAATAGTGTGGTAGTTAGTAATATTTCACTAGGCAATTTCCCACTTGGTAGATCCCATCCTTAAATATATTAAAAAAGGTGACGAGAGGCTACTACTTGGTTTTATGTATACAGTAGAGCTTCGATAATCCGAACGTCAATAATCCGAAACGTCAAAAATCCGAACATGTTCTGAGGCAGCCCCTGCAAAAATTTCGTTTTCATTTTCGCAAATTCCAATTATTGTGTCGTTAAAAATTTTACAAAAATCTTCATCGCAGTTTGACATTAATATCTATTTTTAAACACTTCTTAATACCTACTCTCACACGCCCTCACTGCAGACTGGCTGTCAGTATTTTCACTGTCACGCTAATAAGCTGCTTTAGTGGCTGGCAGTAAACATACAGAAAGTTCATTCATTTCTCTTTGTGTAATCATTATAACAGTGTGTCGTACATACAGTAGTGTACTGTAAAGTATTTTTTTTATTTTCCGTTTGTGTTAACTTTTATGTACAAGTGAACTTTTAATTATTTACTGAACAGTAATTGAGAATTACAAGTGTTATCATGTTAGGTCTACTGTACGTGCAGGTTCTTCTAAATTATAATATGTAAGTAGTCTTACATACTGTATTGTAGTTACATAACTACTTATACTGTTTAATCACTTTAATCGATTAAATTGCATATATTTTAGCCTAAATGGCATTTTCTTGGTTGTTTTCAAAAATCCGAACAAATTGATAATCCGAACCCCCTCGGTCCCAATTAGTTCGGATTTTCGACGCTCTACTGTAAAGACATAATTAACTACTATTTGGAGAAGAAACAATGTACAATAACAATACATACAATAGACAAATTTTATATGAGTCATCTTATTTAGGCTATACAGTACTTTTTACACAGTTTAAGGAAATATTGACTGCAGTCCTCTTACGGAGTGGTCTATTTCCCACATAAAAAGTTACATTTTTATAGCTCTTACCTTGGGACGCCGTTTGGAAGAGATAATTATTTAAATTCTATTTTCTTAAACAAATTATTTGAACAGTATTTATACACTTAAAAATTAACATAACCTGAAAACATACATGGGAAATTACACGACAAATAAGGTTAGTCAGACTGAGGTTATTTAATTTTATGAAATTTAAAATATTTGAAATAATTAGTTTTTCTTTAAATATCTAAGCAACAAAAATCTATATGTGAAAATTAAATTCTTTGTTTGTGTAGCCTAATAAAACAAACTCTTACAGATAGTGCCAAGCAGCGTGAAGCGTCACTTGAGCATGCACTATAACGTCTTACCCTCTCCTACTCGACTGTGAGTCTTCAGTACAATCACCACCAAAAAGTGTCTTGATATACAATTAACACGACTACATAGCTGACATGAATTAGGTAGGGCAGGCGGCTCTGACTGTACTCCCCCGCGAGAGGGGAAATGTGGTGGGAGCCGGCGTAGGAGACTTGCACACTCCCCTCTTCGCGCTCCATCCTAATTGGCGCTATCTGTATCTTGTTATTATTCATTACTATTTTAAAATATAATATTTTAACTGCCAAACCAAGATTTATGAGAAATTTTGATTTAATTTAAACATTTTAAAATTTAAACATATAAATAATTATGTTTCACTATCAATTGCTCACCCCAGTACAAGTTCCCAATCTGAGATTATTCAAATGAATTATTAATGTGTTTATGTAATGTTAAAGAAACGGTGTAATTTTTCAACTGAGCAAACCGAGGCAAAACAAATAATTAATAAACTATTTATACTAACGACCGTTGGTTCTTGGTGAAATTCCATTATAAATAAATAAATGAAAACTTTTTGTACTATTTCACAAAGCTTTATTGAGCCGTGCCGACCTAGGTTTCGCACAACAGTCTTTAAGTTGCCTTCGATAATGCCATAGCTGGCGAAACCTAGGTCGGCACGGCTCAATAAAGCTTTGTGAAATAGTACAAAAAGTTTTCATTTATTTATAAATAATTAATACATAACTTGATGAATATTTAAATGTTATGAATTCTATTTGATTTAAAATATTTGTACAGCCTGTTACAAGATTTAATTATAAACTGAAATTCAAATTATTTATCTATGTTAAACAACATCCTATGTGTAGCCTACATTATTTTATCTCACTTAATTATTATAACAACATTACAAATTGTCTCTCAAATGTGAAACATTTAAGAAAATCAGCATAGTAAAACAAAATCTTTTTCGTTCTTTTATAACACATAAACAGTTCGATCTTTAAACATATTTACACATAGATTAGTAACTAAAAAACTAGTGCATTTTTAAACACAAGGGAAATTAAAGAATTGTGAGGATAACATACCAGCACTTTATTGGTTTTATGAACAATGTTAGAATAAACAAATGAAACAAAACATTGCTACATAATTAGATTCACAATACCTTTGTCTGATAACCCATTTTAAAAACAAACAATGCTATCAGCAAGATAATCTCTTCCATTCAACTAACACTGTGGTCAAATTCATACGTGCAAAAATAAAATGAACATTTATGTTTAATAATGAAATAAAAACTTACCAAATAATAAATTCTGGTGCTCTTTTCTGCATGATTGCTATTATGGCCACATCATCAAATCAATGATTTAGCCAAGTGATTGTGGAAAATTCACTAGGCCTATAGCTTTAAAACTACTCCACACTGACAGGTCAGATAATCTGATGCTATCAACTCAATAGCCATTACAGTTCTGTCATTGCATCATTCATATCTGTAGAAATAAAATAAAATATTAAATCAATTTGTGTAAACAATATTGAATACTAATAAATGTCCTATCTAAATATTTTAAAATATGAATTGAAAAAATGTATTGTATGTGATATAGGCCTACCTGTAGTCCATTAATCTTGACAAAGTCTTTGTCTATACCTCTACTTTTGTGTATAATGTTATAAGCAGAGGGTAAAGAATAATAGTACCTAACAATAATAATTTTTATTTATTTTGACAAGAAATTACAAGTTACTTCCAGTGGCCTATATAATATATTTTATACATCAACATCCAGTAGTGATGACTAGGAAAAGATTAATGAAATTATCAAATTGAGTATTATAGGCCTACATTAAGTCTGCATACTATGTGTCAATAAATGTAACATAACAATGGCGCTTAATTTTAACAACAAATTAAAATAATAATAATAATACTCAACTCAAAACCACTGTTTAGTATAGAACCCAATTACAAAAGATAAAAAGCGTGAGAATTAAAGCAAAAGAATACAAATTTACATAAATCATTCAAAACAAATAAATATAAATTTTTTATACATTTACAAAATATTCAATACACACTATTGTAATTTTTTTTAAATACTAAGAACAGTTGCAAAGCATCCAAAATTATAAAAATAAATAATAACAATTTAAAGAAATGTATATTTTGTAAGTGTTTACAACTTAACTTAAAATTATGTTAATACAATCAACACAGTTTTTGGTCAATAACGAATGTTTGCTTCTACAGTATTTATGAATGTATTAAGTGTCTTACTGGTTATTATGTCTTTGGGTAAGCAATTATGTGCTTTGGGCCCTACAAACAGTAAGGAATTTTGGAATATTTTCCGACTGGCCTTAGATTATCTTCCACAAACTTTATTGTATGACTATAATCCAGTCAAATTCGGCTTTTACCAGGAAAGTTTTGGGGTAGTTTTGATTTTAGCTTCTATGTTCTTGGGGGTGCCGAATCCGAATCTGAGGTTTGCCTACAAAATTTCATGACGCAACATTGGAAAAAATTCAAAACAATATGTAACAAATTTCTTGTTTTGAAGTTTTTATTTTTGTTGCTTATAACTGTAAAATTATCAACTTTTCACTATTAACCTACCTAGGCCTATTCAAAATGAAAATACATAACATTTCCTATAAATCTCATTCTTTTAGATTTTTTTCCAACAAACCGTTCGGGCTCAAGAGCAAATTCAAAATTGGTGTATTTTGCCTGTCTCTTTGTAAACCCACTTTTCCACTCCAAAACTTTAATTTATTATATTAAAGGTAGTCAATTAGTGAATTCCTTCCTGATCTCTGCATATATAGCTGAAAGTATTCCACAGGTTCGGGTTGTTCTATCGTAGGGACTTATCATCTGGAAATGAAATAGGTGGTGCGAAAATAACAACGTGTGATCCTATCTCAAGGAGAGATGAAAGTATGTTTTGTAGAAAATCCCCAAGCTCAGGGGTGCTTATCTCATGCAAATACAAAATGGTGATTTGAAAAATATTCATTAATGCATATGAAAGAGATGGTTGTTTTTAGAGCTACCCTAATAACTTTGTAAATTTTACATCAATCAATTTTTTATGAATTCTTTGAATCTTTCTCTACAAAAAAGCTATTGGTACACTTTTGGATTGGGATATAACTACTATATTTGGCGAATATTTGAAAAAATGCTTGCAATTTTTAATCCGCCTTTTTATATTAGGTAGCAAATGAAAATGTTGATAACTTCTTGTCAATAGCAAATATTAGTCACAAAAATGTTAATAATATAATTTGTTACCCAGCATAAATACTACTTAACAAATAAGACTAATAACAATTTTGAACCATTACCAATAGGAGGAAATAAATCTATGTTCAGAACCTTTATTACTTTTTCACAGTCTACAGTCCATGATAAAAAATAAAACTAGGCGCAAGTTTACTATTCGACCCTACGGCAACAGGATTGCAAGAATGATAATTAAAAAACCTGAAAGACATTAATTATTTCATGAAACATTTGACGAGGAGTTATCCGATAAAACTTTGTATTTTTGTGTCGTGTTATCGTGTGTGTTCAGTGTTATTGTGTATTGTTTTATTTAAGTGTTGAGTCCTACACCTGACGAAGCCGGCTGTGAACGGCGAAACAGCGCTGTAGTGTAACTACAAAAATATCAAGAATTGCTCGGACTACTGTATAAGGTAAAGTATATATTGTATATATATCAGCAATTCGTAAAAAGCGAATAAACTTTATAAACCTTCACGGTATTATAAAGAACATAATATATCTATATAAGCGGCTTTGTCCTGAAATTCAAATCTTGACGAATCCAAAGGTATCTTTATTGGTATATTATTGTCAAAATATTTCTGTCAAGCGATATTAAGCCTAAGAGAATTAGCCTACATATTTGTCTAATTTCCTATTGCTTTCTTGTGCAATATCAATTGATTTATAAAACTACAATTTCAAAAAGGTGATTACTTATGTAAATATACGTTTTAGAACAAATTTGTGAATAGAAAAATTAAAGTTTAAATCATTTCCTTCCCAACGGTTTTTGTTTTATTGCGATTAGATGACTTTTAGTGGGTGAAATATTCAATACAAAGTAGAGTTGTCAATTGAGTAGTGTGAGACCTAGGAGGTACTTACGTAATTATAGGGAGGCCACTATTTTTAGACGTTTTTATTACTTACTATTTTCAGTAGTAACCTAGCAACTAAACATACTGTGACTAAATACTATAAGTTAGAATTTTAGGTTATTTTTTTACTATTCTTGCATTTCTGTTGTTTAATAAAACAATACCTAACCTAGCAACGTTTAAAAAATAGTGGCCTCCGTATAATATGTAAATACCACCTAGGCTAAGCGCATTGACTCCTCAATTGAGCAATCAAACATGTGTAGGGTTAATGACTGATATAGAATCAACGTAAAGATTCAAAAACTACTAAAGATGAAAATTTGAAGATATACTACATACTCTTATAGGGGTCATAGAAGCACACTACGAAAGGATTTTAATTTTAAAGCATAAAAACAGTTAAATTCGAGGGTACAATCCCAGCCCTATAACAGATAAAGAAGCTGATTCGGGTAAAAAACTTAGCAACACATATTTGTAGAATTAATTTTTACATTCATTACGGTACCATAGCAACCAACTTAGCAAATTTAGAATCAGTTTATTATTCTTCTGAACCAACATCTTTTTTAGGTTTGGTTGACAAAATAAAAGCAAACACAAACAAAAATTTACAAAAAGACTTAAAACAATATTATAACTTTAACATATTATGTTATTACATATTGTTATAAATAAAATAACTGATATGGATAAAAAACTTAACATAATTTTAGGTTAGGCCTATATTGAACCAAAATAGGCCTATGTTTTTTGAAAGTATTTACATTTATTACCATATAGCAAGCCTGTCTTTTGGCAACTAGAGAGAAAAAAAAGGATTCCTCTTCAAAACCAACCGGGTTTTTAGGTTAGGCAAAAGCAAAAACAAACAAAAATCTAAGAAACAAGCCTAGGCCTAGTGTATTATAATTTAAACATCTGGTGTTACATATTGTATTGTTTCCTTTAGTCAACATAATACAAATTTGTTTGAAATGCTGAATATTGATTATTTAAATATTAAATGGTCAAATTACAACGCTTGCCATAATTACAATTATTATTGGGAATGGTGCGTGTCTATTTCGATCTCTGTCTTACATTATGTATGCCACCGCCACCTTTATCACCCCGATCCAAGTGCCCCTGTCCTAATCAATCGTTATTTCCGTGAAAATATTAGAGTATATAATGATCTGTTTGTATTTACTTTGCGATGAGTTACCACGGTGGTTGGAGAGCGATGCCAGCAGAGCGTAGGTCCGCTAGAATATATACAGGGTGGGTGAAAAGTCTGAGAACGGCTTAATATTTTGTATAACCTATAATGAAAATTGGAAGGTAGATGTGATTAAGGAACCTACCCTATGTAAAAATAGGCCTACTGTACTATTTGATTAATATGTCAAAAATTGTATTTATTATAAATAAAATAGGCTAGTAGGCGTACCATATTTTACAATTCCAGAAACATAGAATTATATAATTTTAAAAACTATATTTTGTCTATAATTACTGTAGCAATAAATCAACAATTAATTAATATGCTATTAGCTTATGACAGCTGATTTTAACATCATCTAAAATAAATATTGTTTAATGTTTTTCTTTTAAAAAATAGGCTGAAAGCTTCATAATCTATTTCAAGGCTAAGTCTAGATCAGAATGACACATTTAAAAAATAGTTTCATAAGTTCGCAATATGCCTCCATGCTGATATATCTTTACAGAACGACAACCTTTTTTAGGAAAGAGAATAGGCTAATGCTGCCAACCACTACCCAAGAGCACACATTATTAACTGAATGCTGAATTGTGAACAAATGGTAAAATACGAGTAAGAAAGACATTATTTAAGACATAAGGGGGTCTACAGAAATGTGTCACGAAGACTTAAGTTTTACCTAGATCAGTTCAGGAAAAATTGTTAGTGTTCATCCATATCAGGTAAACATCTGTTTTGTCATATACACGAGAACATTTTAACGATCCTTTTTACCTGTTCAGGCAAGAAAACAGGTATCTTATGTATAGGTCAGCTCTTAAGATTTAGAACACAGTTTGAGGCATGATCATCATGCTATAGTAATTTTGGGTTCAATTCTTCTGACTTGAAAGAAGAAATTTATTTCCCCTTATGAGGTAAGCATGTAAAAGTAACTTTTACCTGAGTAGATTATATTTTTAAATTAATGAAGCCATTAAAACTGGAAATAGAGCAAAGGGTTCAAGAAAGCAAATTAAAAAACATAAAATACCCTAAATAGAAGACAAAATAACATTATTAAACTAGCATGTAAAGAAATTTTAAACACAATTTTATAGAGCAATAACAGTAGGCTATAAAGTGTTTATATAGGCTAAAAGGCCATAAGTTTACTATGTTGTACTGTTTTCCCAAACACTACTTTTACATTTTATTCTGATAAGAAAGTAAAAAAAGCTTACAGTATTTTTTTTTCACAGACATATGATCAGATGTGGTGCTAAATGCCTAAACTTTGACCTAAATGATACCTTGTAATAACACACTATGCTTACAGTAACATTTTTGTAACCTATAAAACCCAAATAAATGGAGAATATTAATACTGTGATGTTTAAATCAAATTGGTTTGTTTTCACACCTCTCAGCTGATATGTATCAAACAAAATATAGACTTATAACACATTTTTTATTACAACCAAATTTAGCGTGTTTTACTTTTGTAAATTAAATATTTTAGTAGAAAATTATATCACCTTAGCTTTTTAAATAAAAAAATGTTGATTGTTGATTAGCACACTCCAAACGAAAGGCTTATTCTTTTTTTATAAGTGGCTTATGTTATAACTGTTATAAGTTAACGTTAATGTATTATGAAGTTATGAACTTTGATTTGATGAGGGGTGTCAGCTGCTTCAGGTCATTTAGGTCTTTCATTTTGTTTTATTTGTTTACATAAATTATTAAAACATTAAAGCAAAGGCGGAATGAACTTGGAAAAACTTCGTACTGTACAGAAAGTTTGAAGTCTGAACTTTATCTTCATTGCAAGGAATTTACCATAGTAGTCACATTAGTTACCATTCACTATATCATAGGCATAGATAAATATTATAAAGATAAGAAGGTGGAATTTAGTCAAGGTCGGCCTTGGTGTTGATACTATAAAGTGTATTTGTGTGTAATGAAAGTTAAGGACTTTAGATAATTGTTTTGTTGTAGTAGTAACAGGATGGTGGTAATCATCTAATTATTTAATCTTTGTAATAAATAGTCTTGTCAAGTTGTGAAGTAATGGATTTCTTCACATTAATTGGTCTGTTGGTTGTACTGTACTTATTTGTATTTCTTGTAGTTCTTTCAGTTGCAGATTGTGACATAGGGTTACTATGGGCAGAAAAGTTTGGAAAGAAAATTGGTGAGAATACAATTATTCTAAGTTAATCGTTCTTTTTACTTGTGACTTTTATTAAGTACATATTCTTTTATTAGAATGTAACATCTTTAGACCATAGGCCTAAACCTAATGAATAGGCTAATTCAGAATTTATTTTGAATTCAATTAGGTATAGGCTAGGGTAAGTTATTATTCGTTAGAACTTTTTCCACACCTCCTTACACTCAATTAAAACACTCCACAACAAATTAAATAATAATATAACGTGTTTTAAAATAATAAATATATTTACTCCAAAACAACAAAAACCTTTGAAAATTAAATAGTCTATTCTACATTTTAAAAAACAGTGATTTAATTATTAGATCTTATAAGTGCATTAAGTTTAGATTTTTTAAATCATGGGCAAAATTGACTTTTTTTAAATCATGGGGTCATATATGACTCAAAGGTCACACCTATCTATCTTTAAGGGACCTTTTTTTTATTTCATAGCATAGGCCTATGATGAAGAGTTTTAAATATTCATCTCTCCTCCTTCATGTGACACGCTTCTTGTTCGTGGGTCATTAGTAGAACTGTTAGTTTCATCTGGCCGCTTTGAACTTCTGAATCCAGATTTGATTCTTTTTCGTTTTTATAACCGAATGCAATATAGAAAACCATGGTGCCGTAGGTGTATATGTGTCATAGACCGAGGCTCCAAATTTCTTCAGGCTGGAAATAATTTTTCTGATAATAGCAAGATTTAATGTTTTAAATTTTGTTTGCCTCTTCACGAATACCGAAACCATCAATGTTCACATTGTTACATAAATTTCTTAATAAGCTTTCTCCGTAACACATTGAAGGTTGTACGGTTCTCTTAAGATTTATTTTTCTGATACAACTCAAAAAAAAGTATCACCTGAGCATTACTCATTTTGTAGACCGACATGTTGCACTGGAGTGGTAGGAATACGACTGAAGCTGGTCGTCCAATCTCCAACCAGTCGTAGATTTCTTTTTGAGGGCAGAGATGACTTCCACTACCAATAGTTTACGCGAGGTATTGATCACGACTAGCTAGCCAATGGGTAGAGCTCTCGCCCGGTTCACGACCCCGTGTGAACCCAGCTTAAGAGAGAGGCTTGTCCCTGGGTGAAATATATTTTTTTTTCATTTATATTTTTACTGAGGGGATCTTCTTTATTTTTAATTTATAGTTAGCTGGTCGGGACAAAAATATCTAAATTAAGAACCAAAAGCTGTAGGGCTTTAATTAATTTAACTGTAGGGCTAACTCTATTTCACCCATTATAAAATAGGCATTCCAAATTATTAGAAATAGGATACCGGTATTCTAAACTTTTCAGAAAATTTCATACAAAATATCAGCTAATGGAACAAAATTTCAGAAAATTAAATTGTCATTTAGCTAAAAAAAGATAATGGTTGGAAAAGTGTTTATGTATTTAATTAGAACATTTGGACTTATTATTGAGCTTTTTCAGTCATAAAAATATTTTTTTGTGACATCTATTTTGATTGCGTTAATCTTATTAAATACCATAAGCTCAGGTCTTATATTTACTCATTACTTTTCTAACAAGAGGTTTATTATTAGCCTACATTAATTTTTGTAAGATTAAATTACTACATACCTAGGCTATTATAATTTTTTGGGATTTAGTAGGATACTGATGTCTTGCCAATACAATTTTAAAACGGTTAGAAAGAACTTTTCAATGCGATATGCAATCAATTATTTAATTTCATCAGAAATATTTTTTACCTTTTAACAAAACACATTAAATTATTATTTATTAAATTATTATTATTTTTTAAATTTTATTAAAAAAATGTATTTTAAACTTCTCATTATTCAGTAAAGAGAAGTGCAAGACAATTTTAAGCCGACAGTTTAGAAGTACAGTAGGACCTCGCTAAGTCGGTTCAGCTAGGACTAGGGCCTACCAACCACTTTCTCTTTCACCACTAAACCAAACAAATAATTTATCGTCAAGTGTTCCTAATTTAGAATTTTATGTTTTACACCTATTATCTAACCTGTTCTTTGAAACAAAAATTCTCGATATAGCCCTATTTTTGCTATTTTTCTTCCAATCAGAGACAATTTGGTCGAAGTCCTTACTCCGAAATTAGCAGCAATCTTCTGCAACGCTTCACCGTCAATCGATTCTACACAATGCATCCATTTTCCTTTCCTTTGCCACAACAATATTTACACTTCATAGCCATTGTGAAAACCGTACAATACATGGTGCGCTGAGTGATAATAATTAACAGATAAACACAAGCAAGTGTATAGCATAACTTAACAACTGAAGTGAATCCGGGACAAATGCACAGTAGTGTTTATGAATGAATCTTAGCTGGAGATGACTCATTATCCGTGCCCATCGCTCGAGTAGGCCTACGCTGATGTCACCAATTACCTGGCTGTCGGCTACTACGAAGGAAAATCCTGGTTTTCGTGCTATTCTGTCCACGATTTAATCTAGAAACGGGTTAAATGGCTACATAATATGATGTATTCCACTACCAAACTATGTTGTAGTGAGGGTTTTTTTGTACAGCTATCGCTATAAACTATCGTATTACTTTTAGCTTACATAATATTCCTTGTTTTGTGTGCATTATACTATACTGTAGCCCTATTCAAATGGACATTATGGTTTCCTACTACATAAAAACAATAAAATCTTATAAAACTAGTTTAGTGCTCATCCTAAAAAAAATAATCGTTGGATTTTTACAAGAAATAATTAGTGATCATCAAGTTGTACAATATTTATCTAACATAATTAAGGTATTAACAAAAATGTACTCCTTTCGTGTCCTTTCCCCCTTTTTTTTATTAAAACCTATTTCAAATTATTTGTCTTGTAGTAGTGGTTCACGGGTAAACAAAGCGTGACTGGTAAAATTTGAGAAAAGCATTTCTCCGATTTTGTTGTTTTATAAATAATATGCCTTAATTTATTAATTTATTGACTATAAAACAAGTAAACAAAATAGTTTTCTAAATCAATATACATCTACATTTTCTTGCACTTATTTCAATATTGTAGACTTATGTCGTAACTTTCTCCGATCCTTTTTTTTCTTTTCACTGTCTGATTTTAGTTTGTTGCAGAACTTCATCCTTATTATTATTCGCCTCCGTACAAACAAATCAATCACTTTTAACGGAATATAATTTTTTCCCTCTGAATCTTCTTTGTGAGTAGTTTTTTTTATCCAAACTGCTTTTTTTAAGTCCATCTTAGGTGTAAACTTTTGAAAAAAAAAACTCCAAATCTTGAATGTTGGACATAAAGTCTTCACTTGGTTCTGTCAATCCTTCTAAAGATAGTTCGTTCCAGGTGCTGCTTTTTTCTTGTTTGAATGTATAGTTTCCAAACTGTGGGTACATTTTTTTTAAATTTGTTTGCCATCCAACCGGCAATATATCTCAGCCCATCTTGAGAAACAGAGTATTTCAATTCTCAAGCTTCATGACTGGTTGTGCATTTTTTTTTGTTCACAAACCTCTTCCACATAACTTGAATCGCTTTCATCAGGGTAATTTTGTTTAACTGTTTCTGAAACGTTTCTAATACTCACAGAGCTTACTTTAAGAATTTTTCCGACAAAAAACTGTTCTTCAGATTAATGAGTGTTACAGTTAGTTCGTAATTGGCCCGACCTTTTTGAAAGGGATATCATTGGCATTCTGTACAAATATTTCTTTGGGTAGATGGTCTACTAATCCACCACCGCTTCTTAATAAGCTAAACAAGTTTTCTAAATGGTTTTGGTTTAGTTTGGAAGTCAGTATGTATGTTTTCATCTGTTTTGAGGTCATCGAACAGTCTTAGCGGTGACCTAGTAGACACTAAAATGCCCTTCTGGAAAATCTGTACAAATTTTTCTCCATCATTTCTTCTTTTACTCCCTTGTAAATTTTGTTTCGTTGGCTTGTCCGTGTTTATAACTTTGTTGCTTTCCTCCACATTTTTATTCTTCGGTAATGTTTCTAAGTTTTCAACAACATTTATGCATTTTAGCAATATCTCCTTTTGCTTCTCAGTTTTCGTTCCGTATGCACACTTTGTATCGATTGTTAACGGAGTTTTACTGTTCATCACATCAAACCCGTCATTAATCAGTTGTATAAAGTCCCCTACGTTTTCTTTCGTACTCTCTTTTCCCAAGTCAGACTTTCTGATTGCACAAGCTGTTGTGTTTGACATTAGTTGTGCAGCCAGTCTCACATTTTGTCTTTGGAACTTTTCGCACTCATGTGCTTAGGATTGAGCCTGTAACATGATGATATCTCAGTATTTGTTGTCTCATAAATTAGAAGCTTTACTGAATCTGAGGTTACTGTTGTCCCATCTTAACTTAAAACCACTGTCTAGAAACCAATTTCTTGTTAACTTAAGGAGGTGTGGAATATCCACAAAGAAGTAGGGAAATGTTCTTCTTTGTAACTTCAGACTCAAACTAACTTATTTTATGGTTTTCTCCAAACTCTTTAATAACACCAACATTTCCACCACCACAATCAGATATGATTGCAACCACTCTGAAACCAATGGCAAACAACTTTGTAACAAGATTGTTTGTACAGGTTTTATTCATTTTGTAGTCAAAGTTAACGAAAGCGTGTTGTTTTGTTTCCAATTGAGCACAAAGCCCTAGGCATAATAACTTCAACTTGATTATGGGGGCCTAACAATGTATCAGTGACACAACTGTACTCATATAAAGCAGCCCAGTTTTTTAATGAAGATATTGATGGAAGAGGAATCTTCATTTCATTTCTTAGATATACATAACACGTTTTGCTAATATACCTTATTGTAAATGCCTTTGTTATGTCTTCGCTGATAAAAGTATGCACATTCTTTTTCCTGTTCAAAATAAAGTCTATTTGTGTTGAAGAAAAAGTTCCTTTTAATAAACTAACAACTTTTTGTTTCATATTCTTTTCACTATTATTTTTCAATTTGATGTTTTGTTCTTCCAGCGCGTCAATTTTTTGCCGGCTCTCCTTTTTCAGTTTATCCATTTTTTCTATAAGCTTCATATACTCAGACTGGAAATCAACAGGTTGAGAAGTACATTCCATTCCATCAGCTTCATCACATTGCAAATCGGCACTTTAAAAAGTCTCTCCTAGCAAACGAGAAATGGTTTCTCTTTGGGCTTTCTTATCTTGTCTTTTTGAAGTGATAACTTCTATTGGCCCGTTGGGCACTTTCGACTTGGCTATGTTTTCGAAATCTCGCGTCACGCCAGATTTCTCGCGAGATCTTGCATCACGCCAGA